>PVHT021183506.1:4240414-4253148 GCA_004024745.2 Catagonus wagneri | reverse complement strand
GGGGCCCCCCAGCCTAGCCCAGCCACCTGTAACTGGTGGGGTGACCCCCAGCCTTGCCCAGCCACCTGTGGCAAGCAGAGCGCCCCCCAACTTAGTGCAGTCATCTACAACCAGTGGGGTTTACCCCAGCCTGGCCCAGGCAGCTGTGTTCAGTGGGGGGGCCCCCTTTGTCCAGCCATCTGTCACTGGTGAGGGGGCCCCCAGCCTAGCTCAGCCATCAGTGATTGGTGGGGTGCCCTCCAGCCTTGCCCAGCCATCAATGACCGGTGGGGGTAGCCCCCAGCCTTGCCCAGCCACCTGTGACTGGTGAGGGGGTCCCCAGCCTAGCTCAGCCATCAATGACTGGTGGGGTAGCCCCCAGCTTAGCACAGTCCTCTATGACCAGTGGGGTTTACCCCAGCCTAGCCCAGGAACCTACGTTCAGTGGGGGGACCCCCTACCTTGCCCAGCCATCTCTGGCCAACAGAGTGGCCTCAAGCCCAGCCCAGTCACTCGCGACCCGTGGGGTGGCCCCCAGCTTGGCCCAGGCATCCAGAGTTGGTGGGGTGACTCCCTGCCTTGCCAAGCGATCTGTGACCAGTGGTGTGGCCCCCAGCCTAGGCCAGACACCTCGGGTTGGTGGGGCAGCCCCCAGTTTAGCCCCGCCATCTATGATCATTGGCATGGCCCCTGGCCAAGGCCATGCATCTTTGACCATCGGAATGGCCCCTGGCCTAGGCCATCCATCTTTGACCATCGGAGTGGCCCCTGGCCTAGCCCAGCCATCCTTTGCCAGTGGGATGGCTCCTAGCTTAGGCCAGCCTCCTACGGACTGTACAGATGCCCCCAGCCTAGGCCAGCCATCTATGGCGAGTGGGGTGTTCTCCAGCCTCGCCCAGCCATCTGTGGCCGGAAGGGGCCCCCCCAGCCTGGTCCAGCCACCTATGATCAGTGGTACGGGTTGTACACTCAGTCAGCCAAGCTGGTCCCCCAGAGCAGGTTCAAATCCGCCATGGTCAAGGGTGAAGGCGGAGGCTCCCAGCCTGCATCATTCATCATTTGCCTTTGAAGTCAGGTCACGCACGCCGTATCCATCGGTGGCTAATGGCAGGGGCCGAGGTCTGAGCCAGCCAACTGTGTCTACTAGGGTGGACCCACATCAAGACCCTCTGACGGTTCGTGGGGTGACCTCGGGTCCTCAGGCCCCTGAGTTCAGTGAGGTGTCCCTTGGCTTTCATCAGCCCCCCGGGGTCAGCGGGAGACTCTCAGATATCACCGAACAATCCGCTGTCACTCTTTCAACACCAAACCTCTACCAGGCACCTGCGGCCAGCGGAAAGGGCCCCTGCCTGGGCCGAGAAGCCAGCATAGCTCAAGGGGTCCTGTTCGGGAGCGTGGCCACGAGCATGTCCCCGGGCGCCACGGCCGCTGGCATGTTCCTAAGTATGTCTCGGGTGCCTGTGTCACCTGGCGGGACAGGGAGCATGGGCCGAAGGAGTGTGGCAACTGGCATGAGCCCAAACCAATCTCAGGCGGCCAGAGGTGCCAGTCCTGTGACCTCCAGGGCCTCTGTGGCTGGTGTCCCCTTGACTCATGAACCAGCTTCAGGTTCGGGACCTGGTTTCTCTTGGGCTTCACGGCCCAGTGGACTGGGTAAGGGTTCAAGCAGGTTTTCCCTGGCTGGTGTGGGCCCCAGCGCACAGGTGAAGGTGGGCCTCCCAGTGCATTTGGACTACCAGCGTCCTGGGTCCATATCTAGCTACGCACCAACACATACCGTCATCCAGGAGCCTGGGACGGGCCTGGCCGGTGCTGCGGTTCCAGGTTCCACAGCCAATAGGATGACCGCCACGATGGCCCCAGGTACTGCGGCTGGTGGCGTGGCCCCTAGCCTTTCCCCACGGTCTGCGGGCAGGGGCGTGGGCCAGTGCCTTCCTCCAGGACCCATGACGAGTTGTGTGGCCCCCAGCTTTTCACCAGGTTATGTGGTCGATGCTGTGGTTCCCACGCTTCCTCTGGGGTCCGTGATCGGTGGCGTGGGCCAGGGCCTTCCTCCTGGGTCTGTAATCGGTGGCGTGGGCCAGGGCCTTCCTCTAGCTCCCATGACCAGCCCCGCAGCCCAGAGCCTAACTCCAGGTTCTGAGGCCAGTGGCAAGGCCAGAACCCTGCCTCTGAGTTCTGTGGGAACTGGGGTGTCCCCGGGTCTGCTTGCAGCATCCGAAGGCAGTGGGAAAAATCAAGCTTCCTCTGTAAGACCTTCAGCTCGTCTAACTGCTCCAAAGTTGCTCCCAGGTCCAGCGGCGGGTGGCGTGGGCCCCGGGATCCCTGTGGCCTCTAATGTGGTCCCAGCGTCTACACCTGGGGGACTGAATCAGAGCCTGGCTCTGGAGCCCATGGCCGGTGAAACCGGTTCACCCTCCGCAACAGGGTACGTGGCCCAGAGCCTTCCCCAGGGGTCCCTGCTGATTGGGCTCACCCCTCGGCTGTATCTTGGAGCCCCGGCAGGGGAAGGGCCTACAGCCTCCTTTCAGGCACCGCCTGACCTCGGCCCGGCTCAAGTTCGTCCCCAAGCCCTGGAAGCCAGTGGCACAGCCAAGGGGGTGCCCCACGTGCCCACGGTTCTGCAAAGAGCCTCACAGCTGAGCCAGGCTCTTGGAATGATGCCATTAGAGACCATAGGCGGCCGGTGTGTTAAAAAGTCCGAGGACCCAGACAAGTCTCAGCCCCAGGGGTACCTTACCAGGATGGAGTCTGAGATCCTTGAGGCCACCCCGTGGCTGTACCACAGTCCCTTGGCCACTGATGTTGACTATAGCCAGGAGTTCCCTGCCAAGGACGAGGCACTTGCCAAAGGCCAGAGGCCGCTGCTGGAGGAGATAACTCCTGGCCAAGCTAAGGCTGTGACCAGTGGTATGGCCTCCGTCCCTCCCCAGTCCCCAAGTTTTGCCAAGCACTCGGTGGCCAGTGACGGCTCCCCAACTCTGCAGCAGAGGTCAGCAACCAGCTGGAGGGTCCCCAGTTCCCACGCTGTGCCTGCCAGCGGGGTCCCCGATGTGCAGATGGAGACTGTCAAGGGTGCCGGGGCCCCCTTGGCTCAGCAGCAGGTGTCGGTGCCTCCCGCTGCACCCCAGAGGTCCTTGGTGGCTCCCGTCGTGCCCCAGAAAACTTCCGCTTATCAAAAGTCTTTGGTGGCTCACATTGCACCCCAGCACCATTCGCCTAAGACGATGGCTTCCGCCGCAGTCTCGGGGTCACCCCAGCTGGCCCGCAGCGATGCTGCAGCACCCAATCCGCACCAGGGGTCTGCGGCTGGGATAGGGACCCCGAGCACCCCCCAGAGATCAGGGCCCGCCAGCGTGGTCTCACAGCTGCCACTTCATCCGTCCCTGGCTAGAGGGGCGGGGGCCGGGGGCTTCCAGAAGGAAGCTGTCCCCAGTGCACTCCAGAAACCAGTGTCCAGGGGCCCGATTCAGAAGGGCCACAGGTCCCTGGGCCCTAGAAAATCCTACCGGGCCATACATGACATCCCTGCCTCACAGACGCCGCCGAGCAGTTCTGAGGCCCAGCCTGCGCCCCCCCATCGGGAGCGGGAGGGCGCCCCCGGGTCCTCGCCGGAAGTTCCCAGCCATGCCATGGGCGCGGTGCCGGCCATCACGCCAATAATCTGCACCGGCGAGGCGGCGCAGGGCACGGCCATTGCTCGGCCAAACCTGGGGGTTCACAGGGTGTCTCTGGGCTACGAGTCTTCACCGAGGGGTTCCCGGCGGCCCCTTTTTGGCCACGAGCTGCCGCTGGCGTCTCAGGATTCCCTGAGTGGCAGGGCTCCTGCAGACAGCTTCCAGACGTCCCTGACTCCCACTGTACTCCAGGGCTCTGAGGACGCGGGCGTGTCTCGTGGCCAGGCGTGGAACAGCACCATGGTCCCCGGCGGCGTGTGGGAGCCAAGCAGGGGCACTGTGCCTTGGGAGGCCACGGGCCGCAAGGCGGCGGCGGAGCCCAGCCAGCCGGGGGAGCTGGTGGCGTCGGTGCAGGCTGTGGAGAAGATGGTCATCCGTGCCGTGGTCATTATCCAGGCGTGTACGCGTGGCTACCTGGTACGCCGAGCCATCAAGGTGTGGCACCAGTGGGCCGTCATCATCCAGGCTGCCTGGCGGGGCTACTGCGTGCGGCGGGACATGATCCAGCTCTGCAGAGCCGCCACCATCATCCAGGCGTCGTGGAGAGGCTTCCGCGTTCGCCGGAGCCACGCCCAGCAGATGCTGCTCCCGGCCGTGTGGGCCGTGCTGGGCGGTGGCGGTGGCGGTGGCGGGGCCCGGTCGTCGTCTGACCATCGCTGTTTCCAGTCCTGCCAGCCACGCGCTTGCAGCCTCTGCCAGTCCCTGAGCTCTGGGCTGGGGAGCCCGCCCAGCGTGGTGATGCTCGTGGGTTCCAGCCCCCGTACGTGCCACACGTGCGGCCACACCCTGCCCACGCGGGTGGTGCAGGGCACGGGCCGAGGTGCTGTGGTCCAGGCCAGCACGCCACGGGGCTGCAGCGTCCGGCCGACCTTCCGGACCGCCCGGCAACCCCCACGCCGGAGCCAGGCAGCCACCACCATTCAGTCCGCCTGGCGGGGCTTCAGGGTGCGCCGCCAGCTGAAGCAGCAGCAGGTAGCAGCCAAGATGCTTCAAGCGAGCTGGCGCGGTCACTGCACCCGGGCCTCCCTCACCACGGATGCGCTCTTGGGCCCAGCGGCGTGGGACAACTCGCGGCACACGCAGTGGCCAGGCGTCTAGGACCTTGGCTTACCGGTGGGGGCACGCCAGGGCAGGGGCCATGTGGCTCTCTGGGTGTACTGAATAAAGCCCTCCACAGCCTGGCTCTTGGTCTGCCTGTGCTTATGGGGGCACCCTGGGCATGTTGTGTCGGAGGCTGGAATTAAAACACAGGAAGGGCCCCAGACTTCCAACTACGGAGTTGGCACCTGGGGTCTGTGGCTGGGACGGGGACCCCCTAAGCCTTTCCTGGAGGTCAGGGCTGCCACTGTGGCCTCACATGTGCCATGATATCCATCCGTGATTACGGGGACTGTGTCCAGTCGGTTCCAGGTGGAGGCTGCCCCCAGTGCCTTCCGGAAGCCAGTCTCTGGGGACCTGAACTAGAAGAGCCACTGTGAGTCCCTTGGCCCTTGAAAATCCTACAGGTGCGTGCATGTGTGCCCCATTAAGGAAGTACCAGCGTTCTAGCCACATCTTGATCCAGGGCGTTGGGGGGGGGGGTGCCAGGGGCCCCCACCCAAGGGGACCTAGTCTGGGTGAGAGAGGGTGGGACGCGGACATCCCAGTTGGTGGATCAGGGACAGGGCAGAGAGGGACGGCAGGGGCTGGGGACACCCAGAAGGGGCAGCCTGCCCAAGAAGAGGGGCCGAGGGTGGTGACAGCGTGAGTTTGGAGCAGTCACGGGTGGGGGCCGGGGAGCAGAGTGGCGGGCCCTCCAGGGGGACCTAGGCAGAGAGTGACCGCTTCAGGGACATGACCCAGGCGAGTTCGGCAGAAGAGGTGGGTGGGCCAGGTGGAGAAAGGGGGTCAGCAAGGTCACCTCTGGTGAGCCGTAGCGCCCCCTAGCGGCCCTGTGTCCTGGGGTCCCGCCTCTGCCGCGCCCCCGAGCAGTCCCGTGTGCTGCCAGCAGGGGGCGCGCAGGGGGTAAGAAGCCGGCACCTTAACCGTGCACCTGTGCGGAGCCCGCCGTCCGCCTCCCGTCGCAGGAATGGCGGGCTCGCAGCGGCCGCCGCTGCCTCTTCTGCTGTTGGTTTTCTTGCTGCTGCTGCGACCTTCTGATGAGACCTCCTCTACTCCCACTACAGGTAAGAACAGGTAAGAAGGAGATCGGGATTCCAGGAAGCTGGAGGGGGCGAATGGCCTAGCCACACATCTGGCGGCTCTACTGCTCTCTCAGGCTGGGCTGCGGGTGCCCCCCACCACCTCCCGGCCACCGCAGCCCAGAGAGCTCCCAGTTTTGCCACGCCAGCATGACCTGAACCAGCGAGAGGCTGGTTGGGTGCCTCACACCCCGTCTGAGGTTCTATTTCAAACCTCGGTTCCTCCTAGCCAGCCCCCAAAGGGTAGGGGCCCCCAGGACCAAGAGGACCCGGGCGGGGTGGGGGGGGAGTGGGTGGCAGGAGGGCTCGCTTTTTGGTCATCGGGCATCTAGGGCCCCCAGGAGAAGTTCCTGGCGCCGGACAGTTTCTTTCTGCTCCACTGCGAGACAGTTCCCAGGGTGGAGGAGAACTGAAATGATTGCACCCACTCGCCGCAGCCCTTCCCATCCCACCAGGTCATCGTTCACTCGGACCCACGTCCCCGCCCCAAACCTGGAATGTCAGACTGGAGGCACGCCTGAGACGCTTATAGCAAAGACTTCACTGATGCTTGGACTGTGGCGGACCCAGATTAAAACTAGTTGACTTGGCTTATGCCAGCCTTGTGGTCTAGGGGTCTCTGGGCAAAGCAAACTGCTGGCACAGTGCATAGAAACAGCCCCGCTTTACCTTCTGGTCAGCTCTGCTCCAGGCCAGGTCCTCAGCAGAGCTTGTGCCCTCCACCACCTCCTCTTCCCAGGCCCGCTAGTTTTCCTCCATTCCCCCGCTGAGATCTGGCTTGGCTTGGGGTCCACTGTGGCCTCCGAGTCATCTTCATTTCAGCAGAAACCTCTCGTCCTCCGGATTCCTCTTCAGTTGATGGTGGGAGACAGTTGGGGAGACTGGACTCAGGATCTTGGCTTCTTGGAGATCCTCAAGGGGCCCTCTTCCCACCCTCTCTCTCTCGGTCACCTCAGGCCAGACTCTAGTCTAAGCCTCGGTCCCTTACCTGTCAACTGGGGATGAAATCAGGTCAGGGCACCATGCGACTTCTAGACTCACCTGTCATCCCCTCAGGGCCTGGGAAACTGGACAGAGAAATGGGGGATCTGTGTATGGACCCAACCCCCTCCTGGGCCCAGTTATTTCCGCATTTCTGCTGCTTGGGGTGAGGCAGGGCAGAGCACAAGGATCGGTACGGGGCAGAGTGGGTAGGGGTGGGGCAGGGAGTGGTTGGTGAATGAACTTGCAAGCAGTGAGGCCGCCCAGCAGCCTGGAACTGGGAAGGAAGTAATCGTGGGAGGTGACTCATGAACTCTTTTTTTTTTTTTGTCTTTTTGCCTTTATCTGGAGCCACACTTGCAGCATACGGAGGTTCCCAGGCTAGGGGTCTAACAGGAGCTGTAGCCACCGGCCTTCGCCACAGCCACAGCAATGCGGGATCCGAGCCGCGTCTGCAACCTACACCACAGCTCACGGCAACGCCGGATCCTTAACCCACTGAGCAAGGCCAGGGATCGAACCGGCAACCTCATGGTTCCTAGTGGGATTCGTTTCCACTGAGCCACGACGGGAACTCCGACTCATGAACTCTTTACCCGCCCTCAGCCTGGCCCCTGGGAGCTCAATACCTGGGTTTGGGTAGGAGCGAGGGAGAGGCTGGAGCAAGGCAGTGGGGGCTCCAGAGCCTTGCTTCGCTGACTGTTCCTACAGGCCCCGGCTTTTGTGTCCCCTTAAAACTCTGAGTTTAGCCAGGGGGGACCTTCCAGGTACCTGGGGAGGAAGATGAGGGCTGACGCTCCCTGGGTGCTCAGACACCTGTGTCGCTGTGGGCCAGACACCCGCATGAGCTCTCAGACTCTCCGACTCCCTGTGATGTCCATTTTACAGACAGAGAAACTGAGTCCCAGAAGGTTTAAAAGAGTGGCCCAGTGTGCTGCCTGCGGCGTGGCCATTCGCTATATCCAGAGAGCATCTAGCTTCAGAGCCCCGAAGCGAGAATAGGGGGCCGGGAGGGTCCAAGCTGGACTGGGACCCTGGCAGTAGGATGTCAGATTGGAGACTTCAGTCACGGGGCACTTCATTTTCCCACTGAGCTCTCACAGGGCGCACTCAGTCCTCCAGATCACCCTAGGCAGCGGGTGTTCACTGTCTGGTATAGTAGGGAAAGAGGCATCCAGAGGGAGGTGGGGGAGTTCCCGTTATGGCTCAGTGGGTTAAGAACCCGATTAGTATCCACGAGGTTGAGGGTTTGATCCCTGGCCTTGCTCAGTGGGTTAAGGATCCAGCGTGGCCGTGAGCTGTGGTATAGATCACAGACGTGGCTCGGATCCCGCATTGCTGTGGCTGTGGCGTAGGTCGGCAGCTCCAGCTCCAGTGCAACCCCTAGCCTGGGAGCTTCCTGGCGCCGCGGGTACAGCCCAGAAAAAAGCAAACAAAACAAAAACAACAGCAAAAAACAAACAAGAAACAGGAATGGAGGGAGGCTGGGGCCAGAGACCCACAGTTCTTGTTTCTCATTCTATGCTCCCTGCACCCCAATGGCATTTTCTTTCCAGATGCTGCAGCCCCAGCTGTTACAAACTCAGCTTCTCCCTCCAGCCACCCAGCAGAAGACAGCTCAAAGGCAAGCGTCAGCCCCAACTCTAGCACCGCTAGTTCAGGGACAGGTTCCACAACCTCCCACACCCCTTCAGATTCACCGGCACCCTCCAGCCCCCAGCCCACATCCCTGCAACCAACGATAAGCACCCATACGAGCTCTGGCTCCACCACCGGCACAGAGCTCCCTCCCACCTCCCACTCCAGTCCCACCCCTTCCTGGAGCGCCACTCACTCCAGCCCCAGCACGGTGCCTTCCTCCGTGTCCCCTGCCACCACTGACGGGACCACTGTAAGCACGGTGCCTTCCTCCGTGTCCCCTGCCACCACTGACGGGACCACCTTAGCCTCTGGCCTTGGTGAGTATTGGGACATTTGGGCGGGTGGGGTGGGGGAGCTTGTGGATACTAAGTTGCAGTTCTGTGATTGGCCACCAGGGGAGACACAGGCCTAAGAATGTGCTGGGAAGGGTCTCTCCCTCCATCCTTCACCGGCACCTCCCACCCCCAGCACCATCTAATCCTTTTCAGGCTTTCTTGGTTCCATGCATATTTATTAAGCGCCTGGTGTGTGTCACAGTTATGCCTGGAGACAGGTTATAAGTAAAGTACAGGTGTTTTTTTTTTTTTGTCTTTTTGCCTTATCAAGGGCCGCACCCGCGGCATATGGAGGTTCCCAGGCTAGAGGTCTAACAGGAGCTGTAGCTGCCAGCCTTTGCCACAGCCACAGCAACGCGGGATCCGAGCCGTGTCTGCAACCTACACCACAGCTCACGGCAACGCCAGATCCTTAACCCGCTGAGCAAGGCCAGGAATCGAACTTGCAACTTCATGGTTCTTAGTCAGATTCGTTAACCACTGAGCCACGAAGGGAACTCCAGGACCTGAAAATTTTAAAGGCTATTCAGCAGAGATCTTGGTTTGAAGGAGACGGAGGGAGACACGCAGGTGGAGAGCAGCCCAGGCAGTGAACAGAGCAAGTGCAAAGGCACCGAGGCAGGACCGGACCTGGTGCATCTGAGGGAGCGCGAGGTGGCTGGTGGTGTGCCAGTGGGAGGCAGTGAAGGTGGGGAAATTGCAAGGTGTGAGCAAGTGGACTCCAAGGCCAAACATTTTCGGGTGGGGGTGGTGTCTAGAAAAACGTATCATTCAAAATAATATATTATCTCCAAAACATGCAAAGAAGAGTGCAAACACGGTAACAATTTGCTTCAAGTCATGGGATGCAAGCCACCTTCACAAAATGTCAAATTTTGGGCCTTCCCATTGTGGCTCAGTGGGTTAAGGGTGCAACATTGTCTCCGTGAGGATGCGGGTTCGATCCCTGGTCTCGATCACCAGGTTAAGGATCCGATTGGCCTTACTGCAGGCTGTGGCTGTAGGCTGCAGATGTGTTGCCGGCGTTGCTGTAGCTGCGGCGTAGGCCGGCAGCTGCAGCTCCAGTTTGACCCCTAGCCTGGGAGCTTTCATATACCGCAGGTGCGGCCATAAAACAGTTTTTTTGCATGTACCCTCAGAGGGTTACTGCATGTGGGAACAGAGTTCTAGGTTGTCGGATTTTTTTCCTTTTGCAAGAACTCCCGAGAGTGGTCAACAATGGCAGTGAAAAGTGTGCACAGAATGAATTCCTTGGAGACAATATATTCAAAAGAAAAAGTAGGTGTTCCCGGGTGGATCAGCTGGTTAAGGATCTGACGTCTCTGTTGTAGCTTGGGTCACTACTGTGGCGCGGGTTCAATCCCTGGCCCAGGAACTTCCACCTGCCATGGGTGTGGCTAAAAAGAAAAAAGAAAGAAAAAGGAAAGCAAAAGGATAAAATGTGTTTGAGTAATTCTTTTTGTGGCTCATTGGGTGAAGAACGCAACTAGTAACCATGAGGACGTGGGTTCGATCCCTGACCTCGCTCAGTGGGTTAAGGATCCGGCGTTGCCGTGAGCTGTGGTGTAGGTTGCAGACGCGGCTCGGATCTGGCGTTGCTGTGGCTGTGGTGTAGGCTGATGGCTGTAGCTCCGATTCAACTCCTAGCCTGGGAACCTCCATTAGGCCAAGGGTGTGGCCCCAAAAAGACAAAAAAAAAAATGTGTTTGAAAAAAAACGGTCTCAGGAGCAACTGGAGAGGGACATAAACACAGCTTTCTGAGCAGGGACTTGAAAGGCCCTGGGCCCTGCTGGGTGTCTCAGCCTTAGGAGAGGAGGGGGTCAGGGCTGACTCAGGGCTCCTCGCCTCAACTCCAGGTGACACTGGGGTCCCCGAGTTGCACCGGAACCCAGGTGTGGTGGTGGCCGTGTGTCTGCTGGTGTCTGTTTTGCTCATTGGGTCTGTGATAATGGCCGTGAGGCACTGCCACCAAGGCGTGTCTGAGTTCCAGGAGCTGGATGAGGTATCTGCGGTGACAGGGGGAGGTGAGGGAGGCTGGGAGGCCCCTCCCAAGCAGGGAAGCGCCTGCTGCAAAGCCCACTGGGGCCTGAACGCCCTCCTGTGTGTTTCCTCCTTTAGGAGCTGGTGAGCTGAAGACCACCCTCTGCCTGTCGCCCGCTGCAGTGACCCCAAGAGCCCGGGCGGGAGGCGTGGCTTGGGGCGTCTGGAGAGGGGCAGGCTTGCAGGAATAAAGCCCCTATTCCTCTGAGGCCTCCTGAGTCATGGATTCATTCGACAAACATTTCTTTTTTGTTTGTTTGTTTTGTCTTTTGCCTTTTTAGGGCCGCACCCGCGGCATGTGGAGGTTTCCAGGCTAGGGGTCAGATTGGAGCTACAGCTGCCGGCCTTCGCCACAGCCATAGCAACGCGGGATCCGAGCCACATCTGCAACCCACACCACAGCTCATAGCAACGCTGGATCCTTAACCCACTGAGCAAGGTCAGGGATTGAACCCGCAACCTCATGGTTCCTAGTCTGATTCGTTTCCGCTGCGCCACTATGGGAACTCCTCGACAAATATTTCTGGGTGCTTACTATGTGCTTGAGTCACAGAGACCCTTTCTTTCTCCGCCCTTGTGGGGACAACAGTCCCAAGTAGAAGGATTGACAGCCAAGGGATCCAAGGATGGAATTCCAGATGGGGCCACAAAGTCACAAATTGGGGCTGTGGCTGGATTCCAAGGGCCTATGTGTCCAGGTTTGCTGAAAGGGTAAGGAGGTCTTTCTGGAAGGTGATATTTATGCCGAGACCTGAACTGGGCAAAAAAGCCGCCTTGGGGAAAGCCAGGGGTGTCCCAGGAGGCAGGCACAGCCAGTGCAAAGGCCCTGTGGTAGGGAAAACTTGGAGTGTTTGGAAAATAACAAAGAGGTGACAGCGGGGTCAGTGTGGGGTGAGAGAGGGGTCTGTGGGACACTGGGTGGGCTTTGGTGTGAGTTTTAGCCAGAACACCATGGGGAAATTTCTGGCCAACAACCACCAGTTTTTTCTTTCTTTCCTTTTTTTGGGGGGGCTTTTTAGGGCTGCACCCACAGCATATGGAAGTTCCCAGGCTCGGGGTCAAATCGGAGCTGCCACCTACGCTGCAGCTCTCGGCTGCGCTGGATCCTTAGCCCACTGCGCGAGACCAGGGATCGCACCTGCATCCTCTGGGTTATGAGCCGGGTTCTTCACCCACTGAGCCACAGTGGGAACTCCGCTTTAAGTCTTTAGGAGCTCAGACTGGCAGGGTCAGGGAGAGCCTTTGCAAAGGCTTAGAGGCTGGAAGGGCCCAGAAGCATGCAGGGAACCGGGAGTCAAAATGCACCCCCGCCCCCGCCTGTCCCAGAGCCCTTTGTCTCAGTCCTGCTTCCCCGGGGGCACCCACTCCCTTCCCTCCCATTCTACAGGATGAAAAACTGAGTCTGGGGATGGGTGGGCCTGGGGCCAGGGACACTGGCGGGTCTATGGACTCTTTATTCTACTCATGTTTCCCCCAGGGCCCTTCCGGAAGCCTCAGCCTGGGTCTCAGCCCGGAGCTGCCCCACCCCCACCCCCCAGCTGGGTTTACCCCGTGGTGAGAGGGGAGGTCAGAGAGGCTGTGGGTCAAGGTCACCCAGCACGTGGAGGTGAAGCCCGCCCAGGGGAGCTCACAGTGTAGTGATGCTTGGAGGCAGAGGAAACAGCAGGGCCCCTGGCGGGCAGCCGCTCTGGGGAAGCATGAACTTGGGGACGGCCCAGTTGGGGTGGGGGGACAATACCGCACGGATCCCTTTGATCTTTGCAAAGCCCCCCTCACCGCGCAGCGCCTCCCGGGGGCCCCAGTCCCTGCTGCGGCTCCAGCCCCGCCACCGTTTGTGGACGGGGTGTGGGGGGGTGTTGACCAGAGATGGTCATTGGTCTGTCGGGGCGGGGGGGGGGGG
>PVHT021183506.1:4119399-4240314 GCA_004024745.2 Catagonus wagneri | reverse complement strand
AAGGACCATTGAACTTGACACCTGCCCACCCTGGGCCCACCCTCCCCCAAGCCCCCACCCACACAAACACGCGTGGTCCCGCTCCCAGCCGCTCTCTGTCTTCCACTGCCTAGTGACACCCCCTGCGCCCTCTCGATCGCCCTGCCTGCCACCTCCCAGCACCTAAGGGTGGTGTGTGGGTGTGTCTTGCTCAGGCCTGGCACTCAGATGGTTAAGGCGCTGGTGGGGGGTGGGGGAGACCCTGGGCTCTCGGGCAGGTTGAGTCCTTTCCTCCCCCGTGCTTCCTGCGAGGTCACAGAGGACTCAAGCGGGACTCAGTGGTGGCAGTGAGCCTCAGGCCTCGCGGAGCTTGTGTGAGTTCGGGGGTTTCCCTGGTGGAAGGCTGGGGTCCCTGAACCCCCCATCGAGGCCGGGAGTGGCATGAATCCCCCCCGAGGATCTTGAGGCTCCAAGAAGTGAGCAGGGAGGGCGCTGGCGGAGTGTGTGTGGGAGTGAGGCCCCTGCGGAGGGCTGGGCGGATGTCTGGCCCAGGCTACCTGGGCGGAGTGTGGGCTCCAGCGGAGGGCGCAGGGTGGGGGAGTGGGCTCCCTGTCTACTTGGGGGGCTCATGGGGGCCTAGCATGGCACCTGGAACCCAAAGCGCTCACGTCCATCTCCCCAGGTTCAGGGCCACATCCTGCTGCCATGAGGCGCGGCCCAGCAGCCCTCTCCTCCCACTAAGAGAGGTGGGCCGTGGGGCAGGGGGAGCTGAAGTGGGTTGGCCTGGACAAGGGTAGGGTGTCCCCGTGCTCGGAAACACCCAGAGCTGCCTGGAGACCCACTTATGGGGGGACACTGAGGCCCAGAGAGGGCCCTGGGGCTTGGTTCCAGTATCCAGCCCAGGACTGCAGCCATTTCTTTTGGGAACAGGGGATACGCAGGAGCTGGGGGTGGAGGGAGGGCTCCTGGGACCTCTTGGGTCTGGATGCAACGTATTTTGGTTTTTGCTTTTTCTTTTCATGAATGCACTTAGGGCATAGAGAAGTTCCCAGGCTAGGCGTTGAATGGGAGCTGTAGCCACTGGCCTACACTTCAGCCACAGCAATGCCAGATCTGCGCCACGTCTGCCACCTACACCACAGCTCGCGGCAATGCCAGATCTTTAACCCGCTGGGTGAGGCCTGGGATCAAACCCACAACCTCATGGAGACAATGTCAGGTCCTTAATCTGCCGAGCCACAGTGGGAACTCCTGGGCACAAGGTTTTTGATTACCCGAGGAAAGGGTGGGGAGTGTGTGTGGCAGGGCCAGGGTCCCCATTCTGGGAAACTGAGACAGGAGAAAAAGTGAATGAAAAAAACAAAAAGGAGTTCCCTTGTGGTGCAGTGGGTTAAGGACCTGGCATTGTCACTATAGCAGCTTGGATTGCTGCTTTGGTGTGGGTTCAGTCCCTGGCCCAGGAACTTCCACATGTCACGGGCATGGCCAAAAACAACAACAACAAAAACGAAAGATAGAGAGAGCAGGGAACTGAGCAGAACTTAAATCCAGGCTGGTAACTGATGCCTGAGCAGCTGGTAACCTCTCCATATGCTTGTTTGCTTGTTTTGAAAAACAACAGACTGGAATTCCCATGGTGGTGCAGCAGAAACGAATCCGACTAGGAACCATGAGGTTGTGGGTTCAACCCCTGGCCTCACTCAGGGGGTCAAGGATCTGGCGTTGCCGTGATTGGTGGTGTAGGTCGCAGACGCGGCTCGGATCCCGCATTGCTGTGGCTGTGACATAGGCAGGCCCCTCCAGCTCCGATTCGAACCCCTAGCCCAGGAACTTCCATACATCATGGGTGTGGCCCTAAAAAGGAAATAAAACAAAACAAGAGAGCTTCTCAGCTTCTCGGCCATTCCATCCCCATTATGCCCCGCCCTCCCACCGCGGCCCCCCCAGGCCTTTGCTTCCCACTCCAGCTTCTCCACGAGGAAAGCGAGGAAAGCGAGGAAAGCGGAAAGCGATCACTCTGGAGTGGCAGGTTAATTAATGCCGCAGCCGAGAGGCCTGGAGGACCCTCCCCTCCCCTCCCCTGCTTGCAGCTCTGACAGCAACCCCCGCACCCTTACTCTACGCTGGCTCCGGATGGGGGCGAGGGGAGCAGCCAGGCTGGATCCTGGGGGTTGGGGCTTGGGCTGAAGAACCCATCACCCAGCCCATTCGGGTGCTGTCTGCGTCTTCCCACGGGGCCTGGCTTGTCTGACTCACCCCCAGACCGGCGAGGCCCCGCACGAGCCCAGACTCAAACCTCTGGCTCCTGCGACGCTCAAATATAACCTGAAATTCACTAGATCTCGGTGCTTCTTCCCAAATCTTCCCTGTCCAGCTCATGGTGGCTCCCCCCACGCAGAGAACTGTGACTAATCCCCCGTTATAAGCATGAGTTATACCTGAATCCCCTGGAACACCGCATGGCCACAGCCATGGCCCAGCTCTCAGCCTCCAAAACATGTCCCCAATCCATTCGCGGGCCCCACCCCCAGCCCATGTCCCACCCAGATGCTGCACCAGCCTCTATCCTACCCCCGGTGGTCCCTGCTCCCTAATACAGGCACACGGGGCTTCTAAAATCGTACAGCAGGAGTTCCCGTCGTGGCTCAGTGGTTAACGAATCCGACTAAGAACCATGAGGTTGCGGGTTCGATCCCTGGCCTTGCTCAGTGGGTTAAGGATCCGGCGTTGCCGAGAGCTGTGGTGTAGGTCGCAGACGCGGCTCGGATCCCGCGTTGCTGTGGCTGTGGCGAAGGCCGGCGGGTACAGCTCCTGTTAGACCCCTAGCCTGGGAACCTCCAGATGCCGCGGGTGTGGCCCTAGATAAGGCAAAAAGACAAAAAAAAAATCATACAGGAAATCACATCCTTTAAGCCTCGCAATCCGCTCCCGGGACTAACCCCCAACCCATCACCCCACCTGGGAGGCCCAGCTCCCCACCCACTTAACTGCCTGCACTCCCTCCCAGCCTCCCCTCCCCATTCATCAAACTCACCAGCTTGTTCCCACCCCAGGGCCTTTGCACAAGCCGCCACCTCGCCTGGGCTGCTGTTTTCCTAGCTCGCTCCTGGTCAGCATTCTTTCCCCTTTCTGGTCTCAGCTCAGGCTCGTCTCCTCAGAAAGCCCCCTAAATACACTTGAGCACTGTTATCGTCAGACCCGCCCCGAATTGCTCTCCAGGCCCTTACACGGTTTCATTTCCTTTCTAGCGCCGTATGAGCTGTCCTTTGTATTTGCTGAGTGAATAAATGAACGCACATCCATGTAGGCGAGAGGTTTGCCCATCTGGAACTGCGTTTGCTCACGAAGAAAACGGGCAGGTAACATCTCAGCGAGCCTCTGTTCCAGAAGGAGCCCAGTGTCTCCGCACACCCCACCCTCACTTTTCCCTGCACATCCTCCGGCTGCCAGGAATCCTCTCAGGGGAGCCCCAGACTGGAACACTTAGCTTTCTGCATTAGAATTGAAGTCCCCTTGGGAGATGGTGGGGATGGTGGAGCTCAAATGGGGTGTGTGTGTGTGTGTGGGGGGGGATAGTCAGGAATCCTGGGTCCTAGAAGGATCAGATCTATGGTAAGAGTTGAGGGGAGAGTGGGGGAGCGGAGCGGCTCTCGGCTGCGTGACACTCCACAGACCTTCTGCTTTTTACTCCCGCACCCGCGCAGCACATGGAGGTTCCCAGGCTAGGGGTCGAATCAGAGCTCCAGTTGCCAGCCTACACCACAGCCACAGCCATGCCAGATCCGAGCCGTGTCTGTGACCTACACCGCAGCTCAGGGCAATGCTGGATCCTTCACCCACTGAGGGAGGTCAGGGACTGAACCCAAGTCCTCGTGGTTACAAGTAGGGTTCGTTACTGCTGAGCCACAACGGGAATTCCTTCCTCTCCGGCCTTTAACGTCCTCTGTGACACAGGAATGAGCAGCCCCGCCTCATAAGAAAGGAAATGAACATAGTAGAGGATCGACCGATGTCCCCTTGTGTCACTTTCTTCCCTGCCCCCTTCACCCTGGCTCTGACTCTGATCAGCCTTGTGGTCTTGAACCTCAGTTTCCCCCTCTGAATGGTAAGTCTGATGCTGGAGATGGACTCGCTCGTGAGGTGCATGTGCAGAATTGGAGAAGCTCTGATCTGTTCTCCTCTCCACCTCCCTCTCTGTCCCTTCCCCCCCACCCCCACCCCATGGCTGTGGGTTCCCGTGTGGGTACCACTTCCTGGGGTCGGCAGGGTGGACAGCTCCCAGCCAGCTCCTTTTCTATCAATAACCCCGAGGAATCTATCTGAATTTTTTCATCCCTGGTTTGCAGGATGGGGATACTGAGGCGTGCTTGCCCTGGACCACATGGCATGGATTGAACCCGGATTTGTTGGGCTGGAGAGTGCAAAATTCCATTCTGATTCTGTTTGCTTTTTTTTTTGTTTGTTTTCAGGGCCACGCCCATGGCATATGGAGGTTCCCAGGACAGGGGTCGATTCAGAGCCACAGCCACAGCAACGCAGGATCCGAGCCGCGTCCACACCACAGCTCACGGCAACGCCAGATCATTAATCCACTGAGCGAGGCCGGGGATCGATCCTGCAACCTCAGGGTTCCTAGTGGGATTCGTTTGTGCTGAGCCACGATGGGGGCTCCGATTCTGTTTGATTTTTATGAGACTGACGCGCTGCCTACTGCACCAAGGAGTCAACTTGTTTGCTTTTAAAATGTCTCAGGTGTTGGGAGTTCCCGTCATGGCTCAGTGGTTAATGAATCCAACTAGGAACCATGAGGTTGCGGGTTCGATCCCTGGCCTTGCTCAGTGGGTTAAGGATCCGGCGTTGCCGTGAGCTGTGGTATAGGCTGCAGACACGGCTTGGATCCCGTGTTGCTGTGACTGTGGCGAAGGCCGGCGGCTACAGCTCCTGTTAGACCCCTAGCCTGGGAACCTCCATATGCTGTGGGTGCGGCCCCTAGAAAAGGCAAAGAGACAAAAAAAAAAAGAATGTATGAGAGAATATCATTACAGTTCATATTATCATAAATAGTCTATTATATAATGTTATAAATAATGAATACACTGTGTCTTAATTAATTGATAAATATTTTTGCGATGCCTACTGTGGGCCAGGTGCTGTTCATATTTCTGCAAGGTTAAGATCCACATCCCCATTTCAGAGATGAGAAAACTGAGGCTTAGAGAAGCAAGTTCACGCAGGGAGAAAGTAGAACTGAGATACGGCTCTCTGGGTCAGTCCAGGAATCTGGGTGGGGACATCCTAGAGCCTCCAGGTCTCCAGGGTCCCCTGGAGGCTCCATGCCTGGGAACTCACTCACGTTTTGCTGCTGTCTCCCCAGCCAGCCCGAGAGTCGGGACATTCTGGCTTGAACACTTTGATCCCCCTTTGGCAGTGGTGTCATCCGGAGATGCTTCTCGGGGACCCCACTGCTGCCACCACTGTCGAGCCGCCTTGGGACCTCTGGAGAGGCAGAGCCCAGCGCCTGTGTGGTCTTCACCATCGAGGCTTGTGGGGATGAGCCAAGCCATGGCCTGGCCCCAGGCAGGTGAGGAGGCATTGGGGAGTCAAGAAGTCCTGTCCCAGGAGAGGGCGACCTCCTTATCTAGCTGATCCTGTCTCTAACTTGTTCAAAAAGCATTTATTAAGCACCCAGTCTGTGCCAGGCCCCGAACTGGGAACACAGCCACGGGCAAGCAGGTGTTCATGGGCTGGTGGTAGAAATAGACTCATGCCAGCTGGAGACACCGAGGCGATACGGGAGCCCAGAAGAGGCTTCTAACCCAGCACCGGGGACTAGCGGGTGAGGAAGGAATGCTTGGAAGATGTGGCAGTCAAGCTTAGCCTGAAGGATGAAGAGAAATCAGCCAGAAGGTGCAAGGGGAAGTCCGTGCCAATTAGAAGAAACAGAATGTGGAGTCCCTGCCATGGTGCAGTGGCTTAAGGATCCCGTGTGGTCTCTTTGGTGGCAAGCGTTCAATCCCTAGCCTGGTGCAGTGGGTTAAGGATCCGGCATTGACACAGCTGTGGCGTAGGTTGCAGCTGCAGCTCAGATTTGATTCTGGTCTGGGACTCCCATACGCTGTGAGTGCAGGGGGAAAAAAAAAGAACGAAAAAGGAACAGGTTGTGCTGTCTTGGACTCAAGCTCAGGTGCATGAGCAGCTGAACCCAGATCACTGCCGCTGGAGGGTGGGAGGGGAGCCTGGGGAGACGGGCAGGGACGTGACCACACAAGACCTTATGGGTAGAATGGGGAGCCACGGGGGGTTTTTCAAGGGAGTGAGTTAATTAGATTGTAATTTTAAAAATTCCCTATGGCTGCTGTAGGGAGAACTGCCAGGAACAGGCGTGGAAAGAGCAGGAGCCCAACAAAGAGGCCTGGGCAGTTCTGAGCAGAAACTGGTGGTGCCCGGACCAGGGGGGACACGAAGAGCTGCAGAGGAGCAGGCAGATTCAGAAGTTATTTATAAAGCAGATGTGCCAGACGCCGGTGGACATCAGCAGAGGGAGGAGCGGTGTGGACAGCTCCTGAGATTTACCTTCACACGTGACATTCCTTTTCACCTTCACAAGACTACCAAGAGGTGGGAACACCATTGTTATCCCCATTTTCCAGAACAGAAAACAGGTTTGGGGAGGGGAAAGTGATAGCAAGCTAGGGATAAAACACACATCTCCCACCACTGGACCAAGTTGTCTCCCAGTATCAGCTTTGGAGGGCAAGGGACTGAGCCCTATGTAATGGACAGAGAGAAATCACTAGTTTGCACCACCTAGCAAGACATAGCTGCAGTACTGGGGCTTGAACTCAGTCTATCTGATCCAAGCATTTTCCGTTCCTCAAACCCGGGGACACGACTGGGGTAGAAGGTAGACAGTCACCGTGGGAAATGCCCTTGAGACGTCCTTGGGAGCTCTGCAAAGATCAGGATTCTTCCTGCGCTCAATCTGCTGCACCAAGTGGCCCCCAGGGCCGCCCCGCCCCAGCCCACACCCACCCAACCAGCCCTGCTCTTGTCCAGGTCTACTGGTGTTATCCATCATAGAAAATGTTCTTGTGCTCCCTTTGCCACTTCCCAAGAAATTACCCCTGAGATTAGAACGCCTGGTGGGCAGGGTTGGGTTTCTAGAACTGGTGAAGGGAGGGGCAGGCCTGGGATTTGCGGGCAGGAACTGTGGCTGGGAGGTGGGGCCCAAGGCGTCACGGAGCAAATGAGATCCTGCCATTTCTGCTGAGGGGTCTGGGCATTGGTTTTGGCTATAAAAGAGTGTCCCTCTCTACCCACTCCCACTGTCGACATTTCCAGCCAGAGGCAGGTTGTGTGTGCCCACCCCAGGCCAGGGAGGGCCCTGCCACAGTTCTCTCCCATTTCTCTGTCCTTCCTGGATTCCTGCCTGGTGTGGATAGGGGTTTTAAGACCTCAAGGAGACCCCCATCTGGGGCTGAACTGCTAAGCCTACCTTCCCGAGCAGAGAAAACACCGTCTGTGCCTGCCTCTGAAGACCAGAGCCCCGGACTCTGCTTCCAGACTTCTCTTTGCTGTAGTCACGGGGAAAGGCTGAGGACCCACTACTGCTCAGCTTTCAGCACTTTTCAGCGCCCTGGTCTGGAGGTGCTCCTGAACCTCATCTGTCTTCCTGTTCTGCCTTCAGCACCAACAGCTCACGGACAGCTCCTCTCTGTTGCAAGCACCTGGAACTCCTAAATCTCCTACCTTCATCCCTTTCAGCATCAGGAGTAGGGTCGGTGCCTTGGCGCTGAGGGTCTCCGCAGCCGCTGTTTGTCTGCTCTCCATTTGGCAGCAACAGAGAGGACGATTTTTGTCTTCACTCGGAGTCCATGTGTTGACCCTACTTCGTTCAGCTCTAGAGGGGACGCCGGCATATCATTCTTGTCGCTGGGGGTATTCTCAGCTCCAGTTTCCAACCCTCACTCCCAAGCTCTTCTTTCCGCGCTCTCTATCCTTCAGCACCACCATAGCGCGGACAGCTCCTGGGTGTCAAACCGCACCCCCCAACCTTGAGCCCCTGTTTCCACCTTCTCCCGCCTCAGCACCTCCGGGGCGGACAGCTCCTCGCTGTCGTCTCCACCCCCGGCTCTGGCCCGACCCGGCCTCAGACCCTCCTAGCTCCCGGGACTGCGCCCCCGCTTTGGCGCATGGAGACCCTGGGAGTCCAAGAAGGCGTGGAGACACCCCGCGAGCTGAACCGCGCTCGCAGCCGCCAAGGCATAGCCAGGGCCCCGAAGCACCTGTGGCGGCAGCCCAGGCGCCCCATCCGCTTCCAGCAGCGCTTCCACTCAGACCCGGCCAAGTCTGTGGGCCGCCCAGAGGTGCACCCGAGCCCGCGGCCGGGGCTCGAGAAGTCGCAGCGCTCCTGGCCCATCTCCTTCCACAGGCGGTAGGTGGGCGGGGGAGGGGGCGGGGGCGGGGGCGGGGCCCTCCCGCGGGGTAGGGGAGGGGCGCGCAGGGCCTGGCGGGAGTTGGGGGGGGTCCTTGCCTCTCTAGGGGCGGGGGTCTCTGCCTCTGGGCTGAGGCCGGCGCTTTAGAGGAAAAAGCTGTTTTTACACCGGGCGGAGCTGGAGGGTGGTAGTGTCATGATCGCTTACGCGTCCGTGTGACCGGGTTGTACCCAAGGGTCGCTGCATCCGAATGTGTGTGTGCATCTGAGCAGTTGCGACCCTGTGTGTCCTCCGATCTGCTGTGCGAATGGCCACAGCTGGCTGTGTGTCGGTGGGTGATGGGAAGGGTTTGGGTGTGTGTCTACCAGCTAGGTACGTGCTGTGTTTTTGCCCTTGTCGTGTCCGGTGTGGGGCTGGGCGTCTGACGTGACCCAGTTGGGTGTCCAAGGCTCCTCCAGACCCGGGAGTGTTCTTGGGTGTTTGCGGGGTTTGTGGTCACTGGCGAGCAGGCGGGGCCGGCTGTCTGCTCTTTTGGGGGGAGGAGCCTCCTCTGTAGCCTGTCCTTCACTCCCCCATCCCAGGTCCCCTGCTGTCAAAGAGAAAGACACTTGGGGAGCCTGAGCACAGGATGTTTCTTCCACAGAAGGGAGAATGGGGGACGGGGAGGGGCTACACCTATTTCCTACGATCAGAGGGAGGGGGCAGAATAAGACAAAGACAGAAGAGAAACACAGAGAAACGCTGGCTTTGGAGGGACCAGGCAACCCTCAGTGCTGCCAAGGCAGAGGGTCCAGAAATCCCAGGCCCTACCTGAGTGGGAGGGGGAGGTAAATCAGGCCAGACCTAGAGCCCAGGATTCGAGGCCAGACCGGGTGACCTAGGGTGAGCTGCTTTCCTCTCTGGACTCTTTTCCTGTCTTAGCCCGTGGACCTCCCAGGGTCAATGGCTTCATGATCAACAAACCTGGCCAAACATCCCGGTCTGGTCCTCCAGCAGCCCTGGTTGGTGTCTGGGGCCGATGGGCCCCCAGCACCAGGAAGGGTTGGATTTTCCCAGGTGACCCAGGAGGCTCCTTGCCCCCGCCCCACCCCCCAGCCCTCCGCTCCTCCTGTCCTCCCTCCCGGTGACTCATGATTTTCCATCTTCAAGAAAGAACAAAAAGAGACTAGGTTTGAAAGGCCCATCTGGGTGGGGGGAGAACCACGTGGTTCTGGGTGGCAGGAGTGGTGAATTTTGTTCTTGTGAGTGTGCGTGTGTGTGTTTGTGTGTGTGTGTGTGTGTGTGTCTCTCCACGCATATATGTACAGATGTGGCGGGAGAGGCTCAGCCCTCAAGAAGGTTAAGTTCAAGGCCAGTGTGCTGTGCATTTCCAAGCAAGTGTCATCAGTGAGACACAAATGTAAACTCTTACTTCCTGCATTTCTTTTTTGTTTGTTTTTTTGGGGCTACACCCTCCGCATACGGAGGTTCCCAGACTAGGGGTCAAATCGGAGCTGTAGCTGCCAGCCTACACCACAGCCACAGCAACAAGGGATCTGATCCACATCTGAATCTACACCACAGCTCACGACAACACCGGATCCTTAACCCACTGAGCAAGGCCAGGGATTGAACCTGCATCCTCATGGATACTAGTCAGATTTGTTTCCGCTGAGCCATGGCAGGAACTCCATACTTTGTACATTTCATTATGAATTGTCCATGCCGGAGCACAATCCTCAGCTATGGCTCTCCTCCCCACCAGCCCAAGCAGATCATGTGGGCCTGGGGGGGTGTCTGAGCGTCTTGTTCAGCAAGCATTTATTTAGCACCTACTGTGTGCCAGGCCCTGTATTGGGGACACAGCCCAGGGACAAACTCATATGCTAATGGTAGAGACAGACTGATCCCAGCTGGAGAAAAACACAGAGTGAGCTGTGCTGTGGTGGAGAGAGATCAGTGTGCTGCGGAGCCCAGAGGAGGCTTCTGACTCAGTCTTTGGGGGTAGGGGGTGAGGAAGGACGGCTTGGAAAAAGTGCCATCTAAGCTTAGCCTGAGAGCTAAAGAGAAGTCAGCCGGGAGGAGTGCAGGGAAGGGCATGCCCAACAGGAGGAACAGAACCTGCAAAGCCTCGGATTCCAGAGGATCTGGTTAAGAGGAGCTGAACACAGAGAGTGTGGCTGGAGGGTGTTGGGAAGGGGGCTCTCTAGTCATTTCACAAGCATTTACTGAGCACCTACTGTGTGCCAGGCACTGAGGACACAGCTGGGAGCAGGTTCCTGCCTTTAAGGGGCTAGTGGGCAAGGCAGAGAGAGATCAAATAATCATGGGAGTCAGTGTGAAATTGTGCCAGTGGGGAGGAGGGTTCAGGGAGGGCTTCCTGAAGTGGGCGATGCAGCCACTGTGACCCGAAAGACCAAAATTTAGCAAAGGAAGAGCATTTTGGCGAGGGCATGGGGGTGCCAAGGAGCCTAGCTGCTTCCAAAAATAGCAAGGAGGGAGGGAGGATGAGGCTGGAGCGGAGCGGCTGAGAGGCAGGGGCTGGGGACATGTGGATTCAGAAGTGAGGGCAGCGGGGAGTCACAGGAGGATCTGGAGCCGAGGAGGGCTGAGATCCGACTCATATGAGCATCTGTACGTGGGACTCAGCCTCCACCGTCCTCTCTTTATCCAAATTCTTCACGAGAACTTGGGCAAGTCGTCTCCTCTCCAGACCCTGATATAGCGCTCTGTAAAATGGGCGGAACAGCACCGTCTCACTGGAGCCACCTGGTGGCAGAGGAGAAAACTGTCCAGGGAAGAGAGACTCAAAGGTCGGAAATGGAGACACGGATGTGCTAAGGGTTCTCCAAACTGCTGGGCGCCTCCTCAGGTCACACAGTATGCAGGGGCAAAGTCAGGGTGAGACAAAGTCATGCCAACCCTTCCTTGGGCCTCTGCCCCCTTCCCAGGCAAAAATGGGGTCCCCCAGGGTCAGGCAGAGCACACGTAAAGGCTGAGTCTTGGCTCTGTGGCTCAATTTCTCTATCCAAAAAGCTGTTGATGACACATTACTGTTATAACTGGATATAAATATTTTAAAATTGAATCTATTAAGGAAGCATTCATATTAAAATATTAAAAACTTTTTTTTTTGGTCTTTTTCTAGGGCCGCACCCGCGGCATATGGAGGTTCCCAGGCTAGGGGTCTAACAGGAGCTGTAGCCGCCGGCCTTCGCCACAGCCACAGCAACGCGGGATCCGAGCCGCGTCTGCAACCTACACCACAGCTCACAGCAACGGCGGATCCTTAACCCACTGAGCGAAGCCAGGGATTGAACCTGTGTCCTGATGGATACTAGTCAGATTTGTTAACCGCTGTGCCACGACGGGAACTCCTAAAATATTAAAAACTATTGATGGGTCTTCCCTTGGGATGGAGTGGGTCAAGTATTCAGTGTCGTCCCTGCAATGGCTCAGGTCTCTGTTGTGGCATGGGTTCGATCCCTGGCCCCAGGAACTTCCCTACGGCACAGGCACGGCAAAAACAAAACAAAAACAAAAGACTACTGATAAAGCATGAATGTCAAAGTTGCATCTGGGACTGTAAGTGGGATGCACCCAGGTAAACATTAAGTGGGAAGGGCATAGCCTGCGATGCCTACCAGTTTAGGCTTGAATGACCTCCAGCAATGAACACTCTCTGGGCCTCCGTATCCCCATCCACAAAAGGCGATATAATAGTCCCCACTTTACAGAGTTGCTCCGAAAATCAAAAGCCTTGTATTTGCACAGCCCTTGGCTCAGCACCCGAAGAGCAGGAAGTGCTCCGTTTGTATTCATGTGCTGTTTGGTCTTAAACTTCCCTTTTAGGTTCACGAATCCAGGGGAGGGACTAAATCTCCCTGTGTCTCGGTTTCTCCCTGGGGACAAGAGAGCACTGTGGGCCTTTCCCACGGGGCTGAGGTGGTGTCAAGCCTCCTTGGACCCAGCCCGAAGTCCTGGCGACCTCGATCCCCAGGGGACCAGCTATAATTAGGTCCAGCCGCAGCAGCCACAGATGGTATTTTTGTCTTGGGGACAGCGAGTCTGATTCCCACCAGGTGTCCAGTTGCAGGGCCACAGGGACAGAAGGGGGTTCCCAGCCGGACCCTTGAGACTCTCTGCCCTCCTGGGCTCCAGTGTAACCCTTCTTTGAGTCTCCATTTTCTCGTCTACACAAGGGGACACCATAGTGTGACAGACATTAGGGGACAGTCAGAGTGTCCTCCCTGCGGTGACTTAGGGTCCCCCGCTGAAGCCCGACCTCCAAAGCTGAATCTCACATTTCCCCCGGATTGCTGGAAACCTGAGTGGCAATTGTCTGGGGGCCCCAAAATGGGTGCAGTCCCCAGGGGGGTGGTTGTGACCCCACAGCAGGACACAGTCGGGCCCAGAGCTTCTGCGGGGCCTCCTTTGGGAAGGCCAGCCTCCCTGGGCCTTGGTCGCTTCTGCCTGAACTGTGGGTGTTCCGGGTCCTGCCACCCAGTGTGACGTTCTTCAAGGCTTAGTCGCCTTTTATGCAAAATGAGGCAAGACCACCCGACCCCAGCTGAGCCCCGAATGCCTCCACGTGCCCCCACCAGAGACAAAGCTTCTCTCTCCAGGGCTCTTTTGGGGGTCAGGGGCGGGGGTGGGGGGTGAGGGGGAGACAGCTGAAGCGTCACAGGACGGAAGGCCTGGCAGGAGCCGAGTGCGGATGTTTGTGCAGTGGAGACAGCAGGAGAAGGGAAAAGATCCGGAGACAGGGCCTGGGGAATGTCAGAGCAGGTGTGGGTGAAGTGAGGACTCGTGGAGGGGGACCCGGCCAGGGGGGTGCTGCCTCGAAGTGAAGACTTGTGTCGTGACCACTTTTCTCCAAGTCTCAGTTTCCCCACCTGGCAAAGAATTAAGGGTTCACAGTTTCTGGCCAGCCCCTTGGGGACCCCGGCCTCAGTTTCTCCATCTGGAAAATGGGCTCAGAGCACCGTATGGGATCTGGGCAGCCCCTTCTCTGCCTCTGGGGGACTCCCTGGTAAGGGAAGGCACTTCTCTTTCTGACTTCCTTCTCTCTTTTCAGCTATCAGCAGAGCGAGCTGCATCGATAGGGGACATGCTGTCAGAGGGAAGTGGCAGTAAGATGGGGTTTCCGGGCTCCCCCAAAGGGGAGCAGAGAGTCAAGACTAGCTCGGTGCCTCAGGCTCCCCATCGGTCCCGATGCGGGCGTCCCTGAGCGGTCCCACGGCGAGGCGAGGCGGGGCGGGTGCGCCTCTGCCCTCTCCCGGCCGAGCCCCGCCCCCGTGGCTGTCCAGAAAAGGTCTCTGCGCAGCGCGCGCTCGCTCCAGCCTCCACGCGGTCTCGGCGATGCAGGGCCCCCCCGCGCCCGCCCCGGCCCCGGGGCCCGGCTCCCCACGCGGCTCCCCCGGGCTCTTCAGGAAGCTCCTGGTGAACCCGAGCATCCGCCTGCAGCGGCGCTTCACCGTGGCCCATCCGCTGTGGTGAGGCGAGACGGTGGGCCTCGCGGGGGTCATCGGAAGCGCCGGGCTGGAGGTGGGAAGGGCAGAGTCAAGGACAGCGGGGGCCAGGTTAGGGGTCAGGGCGGAAAAGCTCTGCCCCTCCTCCGTTCCTCGGTATCTCTCTCTCCCTGCCCTGTCTCTGTCTCTTAGAGTTGGTGACTGTTTCTCTCCATCTCTGTTTCCCTCCACCCGCCGCCTGGACACGTGCCAAAGGGACCAGCCGTCTGTCCCTTTCCAGCTGTGCGGCTTGGAGCAGGACGGGCTGAGGCTCACGTCTCCTTCTGACTCTTGCCAGCCCAGGACAGGCGGGCTGGCGTCCCGGCGCCGCTGTAGTCGAGGCGGGGAGGGTCACTCCTCCCCTTGGTCTGCCCCCACCATCTGTCCCCGGCGCCAGCTCCGGATGGCCTGGTGGCCTCACACTAAGCCCTCGGTGTCTGTGGAGGAATATGGTGGGGGCTTTGGAGGCAGGGTGTGGGCGGTGTGAGAGCGTTTGTTGCGAGTCCCAAGCTTGAGAGCTGACCCGCGCTGAGCGCCGGCTCTGCGCAGCCCCAGCGGGTTGAGTCCTCCCAGGATTCGTTCCATCTCTCTGGGTTCGAATTCCGACGCTTCAAGAAGTGACTGTGACTTCCTCGGTCGCGGGAGGGGGCGAGGCTGGGCTTGGAGGTGGGGCTGGTGGGCGCCGACTAGGTCTGGTACCTGGCGTTCAGTTCGTGCCGCTTTTGCACCCGCTTGGTAATTCGGCGCCTGGCGGCTCAGAGACTAAAAGTCCTTTCTCCAAGGTCACACGGCCAGGGACAGCTGGTGGAGGGGGTGCAGTCGCGATCGTGGTCCCTGATGGCGTCATTTCAGGCCAGGAGTGGGGTCCCGCGTCCGGGAGAGCGCCTCCAGGGGCTGCAAAGACGGGTCCCCGCCGAGGGATCAGGAGTGAGCGCTGGAGCATCGAAGACGTCGAAGGCTGGAGGCTGGAGGAGGGCGAGTCTCTCCGAGGCCTCCGTGCCTCAGTTTACCTGTCTGGCTGCTGGACAGACGCTCCGTTCCCACAGTCCGGGCCACCTCCTCCCCGCCGCCCACGTCATGAAGCCACCGCCTGACCCCGCCGCTCTCGGCTAAGTTTAGAGCAGAGAGAAAAACAGCTTCTCCCTGCAGCTAGAACACCCCCGGCTCAGCCCTTAATTCTCGACGTTCACGGCTTGGATTCGAACCCACACTCCGTGGCCTCTCCTGGCCTCAGTTTCTCTATTTATCCACAGGTGCGATTTCCCAGAATCTTTGCTGAGAGGAGAGAGAGGGGTAGGTTGTGGCCAACCCCACGCCTCCTCCGCCGAGCCCGGGTTTAGGGTTTCTACCCTAGCCCGCCCCCAGGAGCTCTTCTCCGGTAGTCACAGCGCCCACCGCAAGGCCTGGGAAGTGCGAGGAAGCCCCGCCCCGGGGGACGTGATCAAGCGGGAACTCAGAAGCTCTGGGTTTAAGGGCTTCTCCTGGAGCCGCCGAAGCGGAACAAATCGAGAGCGCGCGAACATAGCCGAACACTCCCGAACCCACCCGAGTAAGGCCGGACGAAGCCGAATATGCCCGATCTGGCCCGAGCACCCCGCCGGACTTCCTCGAAAACCTAGTGCGACCGGACAGAGCCGAACATGCCCGAACATATCCGAACCTACCCGAGCGCGGTCAGATGTAGCCGAATTGTACCGGACTCAGCCGACCGAACTCAAACTGGAAGAGGCCCAACCCTGCGGGGTCACTTAGGCAAACCCAGCTGTACTTGACTGAGCCGGACCGAATCCAGCCGCACTGGACAGAATCCTGCCAAATTCCAGACCCCCAACCCTGTTCGGAGCCTTCCGACAGGCGCCAGTCCCAGCCTCTGGACTCGGATGGGGGGACCTGGCAGGGGACCAGGTGGACACTGGCCATTGGCCAGCAGTCCCATGGCTAGGGGCGGCCCCTGAGGTCTTCCTGTTCCCGCTGCTCCCTTTTCAAAAGCCCCTCTCCCTGGCGGCAAACTCCCCCTCCCGCACTTCTAGCACCGTCCCCTCTTCTCTGACCTCTGACTGCAAGGGGGAGAAGCACTGACCCCCCCTTATCCCGTCAGAGTGTAGCTAGAGGGAGAGAAGGGGCTGACAGACGGAAGGGAGGACGGACAATTGCCTAGAACAGGAGGAGAACGGAGCTCGGGGAGGAGGGTGTATCTTGTGCAAAGGCCCGGAGGTGGAAGGAAACAGGCAGAGGATTCCGGCCCCAAATAAAACAGAGTCACCGGGGAGCTGAGAATAGGATCCAGCGAGCTGGAGGTGTGGTTGATGAGACTGGGGCGGGGCCATATGGACTGAGGGTGGGGACCTGGATCCGCAGGAGAAAACAGTGATCCAGCAGGTAGCCAAAGCTGGCTGGGGGTCGGCCCTCTCCTGGGGCTGGGAGCCTTGGAATGTGCTGGGTCTAGGACCCAGGTCCCTTCCCAAGAGGAAAGCCCAGGAAGTCGTTTCCAATCCCTGTGAACCTACCTTGTGAACTGAAGCTCAATTTACTCCTTAGAAATAGGGGTTCCCCAGGGAGCTCCCGCTGTGGCACAGTGGCCTAAGGATCAGCCACAGCTGCTCCTGTTGCTGGGAAGTAGCAGGTTTGATCCCTGGCCCGACACAGTGGGTTAAAGATTCCGCCTTGTGGCAACTGTGGTCTCAGCTGTGGCTAGGATTCAGTCCCTGGCTGGGGAACTTCCATATGCCCCTGAGTGCAGCCGAAAGAGGAAAAAAAAAAGGAAAAGAAATATGGGGGGCCCAGTCGCTCTCCCCAGGTGTTCGTTTGTAATTCCCTAAAACTGCCCTTTGGGATGAAATTTACCACGCTCATATTAGAAACAGGGTGGCGGGTGTCCACAGAAAAGCTGAGACCTGCCCGTGGTCACACAGCCACTTGGGGACAGATCTGAAACTCAAGTCCGTGAGTCCAGATTAGTAGTCCCAGTGGAAAAGGCTCTGGGTACGGAAGTGCAGATGCAGGAGTGAAGGGCATGACTCCCTGAGTGGGGGGGGGCGTGGCTGTGGGACAGATGGACCAGTTGGTGGCTATTCCTGCCCAGCCTTCTGCGTGGCCCCAGGGAGGACGTGAAAAAACAGATATAGGCCATGTCTTGGCATCAGTACGTCAGGACCCTCGACTCTGACTCTGCATTTTCGCCTTCAGCTTTGACCTGGAAAATGGGCTCCCCTGTGGGAGAAGCGCCCTGGATCCTCAGGCCGCGTCTGGCCTTGGCCGGGTCCTCCACCCTGCCCAGCACAGCCAGAGGCGGGAGTCCTTCCTGTACCGCTCAGACAGTGATTACGAACTCTCTTCCAAGACCCTGTCCAGGAACTCTTCCGCGGCTAGCGACCTGTGAGTCTGACCTGAGGCTGGTGGGATAACACCTCCTTGGACCTTCTTCCATTCTTTATTCCTCCATTCAGCGCACCTCCTTCAAGTGAACATTTGAGCTGGGCTTTGAAGTTTACATAGGAGTTTGCCAGGCAGCTCACTTATTCAGTCAAGAATACCGAGAATGATATTTCCGTGACCCTCTGTGTTTGACTTTGGGCCATGGTTGGATGGCAATCCAGAAATATTAAGGCCAGTTAACAACAACTGAACAAACACCTTGATTTGAGCTTCCTGGTAGTCATAATTTCCTGCTTCTACTAAGACTCCTGTTTCCCCTGGGACTCAGGATCTCTGTTTGAGAGATAGGGTTAAGGTGATTGAGTGGTCAGAGGGGCTATGGAGGTTTTCAGAGAAGACTCGGGTGAGGGGAGCCCAGGAACTACTACGGGGACACCCAAAGGAGGTGTCCCGATGAGAGGACGCGCTCAGCTCAGGGCACAGTGTGGGTAAAGGCTGGGAGGTGGGAACGTGTGGGAGGGCTCCTCCTGACCTCCCTTCTCTGTCTGGTCTCCCCTCAGACATGGAGAAGACCTGATTGTGACGCCCTTTGCCCAAGTGGGTGCCCACCCTTCCTTCTCCCGTGTGTCAAGCAGGCAGAGCCGACCCCTCTTTTCCAGCGCTGACCAGCCCCCTCCCGACAGGTCCTGGCCAGTCTGCGGACGGTTCGGAGCAACGTAGCAGCCCTTGCCCACCTGCAAGGCGCTGGGGCAGCCAAGTACGCGGCGGGGGAGGGGACGGGGCGGGGCCTTGCGAAGAGAGGCGGGGCCGACAGCGGGGGAGGGCAGCGCGGGGCTAGTGAAAGAGAGGGGCGGGGCCAGAAGACAAGGTGGGCCGAGCAGAGGCGGGGCATGGGCGGAAAGGGCTTGGCTGGAGACTGTCAGGGAGGGGTCGCGGGAGGGGCGAGGGGTGGGGCCTGGAGGACTCGGGGGCGGGGCCGTATGGACGGGGCAGGCCACTGCTGAGCGGACTGTACCGCAGGCAGGCATGCGTCTGGAACACTCCGTCTGGCAGTCAGCCCCCTCCACCAACAGGTAATGCGCTTGCTCCAGTCCCCTCCTTCCGCTGTGGCCACCTCCTCAACTCACGAATCCTTAGGCTGTGCTAATCGCAAATCGCGCCGTCCCCTCCCGCGCGCGCGCCCCCCAAATACCCTTGGTGATGGAGAGATCCTGGGGTCCTGAGTGGCCTTGCTGGGAAAGGCGAGGGCACTGGGTGACCAAGTGGGAGTGGGGCAGGACCCTGACCAGCTTGGCCCCCAGAGGACACTGGGCAGAAGCTGGCTTTGGAGACACTGGATGAGCTGGACTGGTGTCTGGATCAGCTGGAGACACTGCAGACGCGACACTCGGTGGGGGAGATGGCATCCAACAAGGTGAGAGGGCCGGACACTGAGATCACCTGCCTCTGTCCCCAGTGCCCCCATCTTCACTGTTCTCCCCGTCCCCTGCAGTTCAAGCGGATGCTGAACCGGGAGCTGACTCACCTGTCTGAAACCAGCCGCTCTGGGAACCAGGTGTCTGAGTACATATCCCAGACCTTCCTGGGTGAGCTATGGTGGGTCACTGCTTAGGTCACACTGTCAATACAGGAAGATGGAGGAGAAAGACAGACTTTTACTACAGACCTCGACTGGGAAAGACAGAACCAGACACAGACACCCCTAGCCCTGTGGGGTCAGGGCTGGACCGGAGGGAGGAACTTCCAGGAAGAGGGGGACATTGAAGTTAGGGTTTTGAAGCATGGGTAGAAGCTTGCCAAGGAGGAGATGGAGGGAACTGGCTGCATCTCCAACCTCGGAGATGGAAAGGACATTTGACTGGGGAAAAATAGCAAGCTCCAGGTGCCCACTGGCCATGTCCAACAGAAGGTGTCGCTGAGGTCAGCCTTGAACAGAGAGAAAGGGTAACTATAGGCCAGACAGGACTTGACTCTGGGATTACTTTGATCCGGGTAAAAAGGATATTCGTTGATCTCGAGGCTTGGCAAGGTCTGGTACCTGAGGCCAAGTAGGCCGACCCTAGCAGGTGAATTGGCTTCTCTGAGCCCTACCCTGCTCCATCTACAGACCAGAAGACTGAGGTGGAGTTGCCCAGGGTGAGCTCCACAGAGCCCCCAAGGCCCATGTCCCAGATCAGCGGCCTGCGTGGGCTCCCCCACAGTACCAGCCTTTCTGCGGCCACCGTCCCACGCTTTGGAGTCCCAACGGATCAGGAAGGGCAACTGGCCAAGGTGGGTTTCCAGTGGGAATGCTGAGACCCAGATTCAAGTCCTGGCTCTGTGTGAATTCCCTATCTTGGGCCTTAGTTTGCCCATCTCTATTGTGCCTAGGTGGGGGCGCAATGTAGGATCTGGGGCCTGGGCATGAGGTTCCAGAGTCTGGGGAAGCTAAGCTGGAGTTAAGCTCTAGTCCTTCACATTTTAGGAGCTGGAAGACACCAACAAGTGGGGGCTTGATGTGTTCAAGGTGGCGGAGCTAAGTGGTAACCGGCCCCTCACAGCCATCATATTCAGCATCTTTCAGGTACCTCTCCTGCCCTTGGCTTCTAAGACCCTTGTGTTTCCTTCACCTCTTCCTACCTCAGGACCTCAGGGAACACAGATTCTTCAAATATTCCCTAACATCCCTGATTGGGGTCATTTGAGCAGGGCATTGAAGGATGAATAGGAGTTCAATAGATTTATTTCTTTATTTTATATTCTTTTCTTTTTAATTTGTTTTTTATAAAATTTTTTTATTAGAGTTAATTTGCAATGTTCCGTCAAGGAGTTCAGTAGGTTTAAAAGGTCATTGCTGATTGTCAACAAGGCTCAGCCTTGGGCCAGGCCTGAAGAGACCCGGTCTGGAGGGAGCAACTGTGGGGTCAGGGATCAGCCAGAGGGGGAGGACAAAGACCAGAGGAATTCAGAGAGAGATCAGGGAGGGCACTTGAGAGACGAACAGGGATTCAGAAAGAGAAAAGGCATAGGGAGAGTGTATGCCGCCACCCAGAGGCCGAGACCCTGACCGAGGGGGTGGCATCTGTAATGCACCAGGAACGGGACCTGCTCAAGACATTTCAGATCCCAGCAGACACACTTGTCACCTACCTACTGACCCTGGAGGGTCACTATCACAACGATGTGGCCTACCACAACAGCCTACACGCCGCTGACGTGGCCCAGTCCGCACATGTGCTGCTGGCCACACCTGCACTTGAGGTAGGGCCCTGTGGTTACAGGCTGTCCTGGTGGGTGCAGGGTGCAGAGAATCTGCCTTTCACTTCTTATGCCCCGTGCCCACTCAGGCCGTGTTCACAGACCTGGAAGTCCTGGCTGCCATCTTTGCAAGCGCCATCCATGATGTGGACCATCCTGGGGTCTCCAATCAGTTTCTCATAAACACCAGTGAGTTAGAGGGCTGGGCCCGGCCGCCACCTGTCAATCAAGTGACCCTAGGTGGTCCCACCCCTGCTCTGAATCTCCCTGTTTGTGAAATGCCTGCCACGCGCTTCCCTCCCTAAGGTGCTCAGAGGAGGTCTGGGAACACTGTAAAAACTCCATAAATGAGAGAATGAAAAATGCAGCCAAGCTGATCTGGGCCCCCTGAGATCTTATTTTTTTTAATTTTTTGTCTTTAAAATTTTTTTTTTTTTGTCTTTTGGACGCCGCACCCGCGGCATATGGAAGTTCCCAGGCTAGGGGTCTAATTGGAGCTATAGCCGCCGGCCTATGCCACAGCCACAGCAATGTGGGATCCAAGCCGCGTCTGCGACCTACACCACAGCTCACGGCAACGCCGGATCCTACACCACAGCTAACGGCAACGCCAGATCCTTAACCCACTGAGTGAGGCCCTCGTGGATGCTAGTCAGATTCATTTCCACTGAGCCATGACGGGAACTCCTGGGCCCACAGAAATTTTAAAGTTATGGTCCTTTGAGGCGTCAGAAAAACAGTCAACGGGCAATTATTAGGCACCTCTTATGTACATCCCTAGAGAGCTGGAGATAAGAGTCAAGTCCTCTCTTTTGAGGATCCAGAGGCTGATAAGACAAGGACTCACTAGTTCATTCAACCAGCACTGTGTCCTGCCATACTAAGTGCCCCCAAGGAGTTGCCATTCTTGAGGATGTAGAGCTGAACACAGATGCCCCCCAGCCCTACAGAGTCAGGGTAGAGCCACTGGGAGAGACAGGTTCCTAGAAGGCTTCCTGGAGGAGGGGGCTTTAGAGTTGGGGCTTCATTGTATGAATAGGAGTTTTCCAAGAATTCACAAAATTGGCCCTTGGGTGGAGCAGATTGGGTGGGCAGGTCTTGATGCTTTCCACTCCCCCCACAGACTCAGAGCTTGCTCTTATGTACAATGATGCCTCCGTGTTGGAGAACCATCACCTGGCTGTGGGATTTAAGCTGCTGCAGGCAGAGAACTGTGACATCTTCCAGAACCTCAGTACCAAGCAGCGGCTAAGTCTGCGCAGGATGGTCATTGACATGGTGAGGTCACAGCGATGGATGGGGTGGCACAGTCCTGGCCTGGCTGGGGGTTCATTTGAACCAGGGCATGTCGACCTTCTGAGCCTCAACTTCCTGGTCTATAAAATGGGGCAATGACTGGAGTTCCTGTTGCGGCTCAGGGAAAAGAATCTAACATCCATGAGTACGCAGGTTCGATCTCTGGCCTCACTGGGGTTAAGGATCCGGCGTTACCTTGAGCTGTGGGATAGGTTGCAGACACAGCCCGGATCCCGCGTTGCTGTGGCTGTGGTGTAGGCCGGCAGTTGTAACTTCAATTCGACCCCTAGCCTGGGAACCTCCATGTGCCCACGGGTGCGGCCCTAAAAAGACAAAAGCCAGAAAAAATATGGGGCAATGACTGTCCAAGCTCTAAGTGGGGGTGACTGGATCCTTGGTCAGGTCATCACGTCTTGGACATAATTCACATATGCGTGTTGCAGAAAGTGTTTCTGGGGTTTCAAGTGCAAGTTTTTCTGAGCCTTAAGTCTGGGCATGTTTTTCAAGTTAGGAAACATCAGTAAGTTTTAGGGTCTTGTGCCTCATTCATTCATTTAATAAGCATTTATTGAGCACCTGTTGTGTGCTTGCTCTGTGCCAATGGCCATTAGAGTTCTGGTCTTTTATTTTTAAGGGCCACAGATGTGCTTATGGAGGTTCCCAGGCTAGGGGTCGAATCGGAGCTGCAGCTGCCAGCCTACACCACAGTCACAGCCACGCCAGATCTGAGCCGCCTCTGTGACCTACACCACAGCTCACGGAAACGCTGGATCCTTAACCCACTGAGTGAGGGCAGGTATGGAACCTGCAACCTCATGGATACTAGTCAGATTCTTAACCCACTGAACCACAACGGGAAATCCCACATGCCCCCATCTGACAGATGAGGACACTGAGGCTCAGAGGGCTGAGGGCCCAAGTGTGGCATCTGGGGGTGGGGTGGGGATGGAGGGACGGGGTGAGCACTGTCTTTATCCCTGACAACCTCCCTCGCCTGCCCCCAGGTGCTGGCTACAGACATGTCCAAACACATGAATCTCCTAGCCGACCTCAAGACCATGGTGGAGACCAAGAAGGTGACGAGCCTCGGTGTCCTACTGCTAGACAACTACTCTGACCGCATCCAGGTATGTGGCCGGGCCAGCCCTGGGGCCTTGGTTTCCAATGGCTCTCATTTAGCTGCATTTATGAAGCGCCGACTTGAAGAAATGGTGGCACTTACACTCCCAGGCCTGTGCCTTGACCGCTCTTCCTCCTCCCAGGCCTCAGTCTGCCCACCTGTAAGATGGGTGTGTCCATGGCACCAGCCCGAGGGCGTGGCCTGGCCTGAGCCCTCCCGAGCCTCTGTCTGTCTAGGTCTTGCAGAGCCTGGTGCACTGTGCCGACCTCAGCAACCCCACCAAGCCGCTGCCGCTCTACCGCCAGTGGACAGACCGCATCATGGCCGAGTTCTTCCAGCAGGGCGACCGTGAGCGCCAATCGGGCCTGGATATCAGCCCCATGTGTGATAAGCATACAGCCTCGGTGGAGAAGTCCCAGGTCCGAGAGTGACGGAGTCGAGCTGGTGGGGGAGAGAGGAGGGAGGGGAATGGCTGAAAACCCCACGAGTCCTGGCTTGACTCCTGGCAGGCAAATGAGGTGATGGGGCCTAAGGGTCTGTACTTAGAATCAGGCCTGGGGTGTATTCCCTTTGGGCTGCCGGAAGAGAGATCTTCACTCGTAGGGTTTGGAGATATCTGTTTTGGGTGACGTGGGATGTCCTAGAGGGTCTCCCAGTCTGGGGGACACATTCATTCAGCTCTGAGGCTCAGGCAGGGCTGAGACGGAGGGACAGGCTTAAGGGTAGGAGGAGCCTAGGGGTTATTTGAAGAGGGTTTTGAAGGATGAGTAGGAGTTGGGAAACAGCCTGCCTGGCAGAGAGAACAACTTGGGCAAAGATATGGAGGCTGGACTTGGTCTAGTTTCCACAGGAACTCACCACACAGCAACTTCTGCCCCCCAACTCTGTATCACTGCACAGGTGGGTTTCATTGACTACATCGCCCACCCACTGTGGGAGACATGGGCTGACCTGGTCCACCCAGATGCACAAGACCTGCTGGACACTCTGGAGGACAACCGCGAGTGGTACCAGAGCAAGATCCCCCGCAGCCCCCCCGTGGACCCCACCAGCCCCAAGCAAGGTGGCCCTGACAGATTCCAGTTTCAGCTGACCCTGGAGGAGACAGAAGAGGAGGAAGAGGAGGAGGGAGCATTGGATGGGGAGGTCTCACGGTCAACTGACACTGAGCTCCTGTCCCCCGAGACCGGTCCAGACCCTGGGGCCTTACACTCGGATAATCAGAGGACTGAGGGCAAGCCGCACATCGACCATAAGGGCAATGTGATGGCTGAGCCTTTGGGGACTTAATGACCCCAAGTAGGTGGGCGGACTTTCCAAGAAGAGGTCCCAGGCGGCCCTGGCCTTGCCTTCCCCACTCACTGAGTAACCGAAAACTTTTAGTTACAGTCGGGTCTCAGGGTTGAATTAGAGGCACCTGGCTGGGGTCCACTCTGACCCCGGGCTTGGCTGAGAGAGCTCTCCGAGGAGCTGGGCTGGGGGCAGCCTCTTCTAGGGCTCTGGTGTTCTCCCTCCTGGACTTCCAGCCCTGCTGTAGAAAGGGGGTGTCTGCCGGGCCCCGTGTTCTTCTCCAGGGGTCACTCTTGAGCCATGTCCTTGACTCTCATTCTTTAGTAGAGATTTACCGTGCACCTACTCTGTGCCAGACCCGTGCCTGTTATGTGCCACGAGGAGGTGGGGACTCACCTCAAGGAGATGTCCCCCTTCCCCAGACTCCTTGGCAGCTCGTTGTAAGAGAAGAGGAATTTGATGGAGGCATTTGTTCTGGAGCTCCGGGGAGCGGGGAGGCGGGCCGAGGAAGAGCTGGCTCTGGGTCAGGACTGTCTCTGAGAACTGACTTAGCCTGCCACTGCTTGTGCTTTGGTGGTTGCTTGGAGTCACTGCAGCTTTCTGTCTTCAGGCCTTAGGATCCTTGTTCTCCCTGGTCCCAGGACCCCCTGCAGCGCCCCCTCTTCCCTCTTCTAGAACAGCAACGAAAGCACAGAATTCTCCCCCACGGAAGCTCACTCCATCTCCTGATTCTGAGGCTACCCTAGACTCTCCACAGGGAGAAGGAGGCCTCTGAGGCTCTCTTGCAAGCCATAGCCCCTTCTGGGCCCGTTTCTCCTTTATGGCCCCATCCTAGTACCTGGGTAAGCTTTGCTTCGAGGGTGGTGTCTGTGACCTCCCTGAAAGATCTTAGCAATTTGGGGCATTCTCTGGGGTTGAATAAACTCTATTACCAAAAATTAGTGCCGTGCCCATTTCACGAATGGGGAAACGGGAGCAGACAGGTCCTATGGCCTGAAAGGGCCTCCCGAACACGGAGCGGGGCGCCAGACATCAGGCAGCGGCGCCCCCTGGTGGCGGGAGGCGGGAGAACTCGGGTGCCCTCTCCTTGCGGGGAGCCTCTCCCGCGTCCGGCTTGGTCCAGATCATTCTTGCCCGGGCGGCCCTGGCACAGAGCGATGAGGTCACTCTGTGCTCAAGTCTCGGGTTCACTTTCCGCTTCCGGAGGCCTCAGTATGCCACCTCCTTACCCCAAGTCTTCCTCTGCCCGTGTCCGAAGATTTATACATGACACAAGCGATCACGGCAGCTAGCTTCGCTCCTCAATAATTTCATTAGTAATTCCAGTCCGCTGATAATGCATCATCGTTATAATTAATGATCAGATTCCAAAGAGGAGGAATTAAAGGGCATCTGGATCACGAACTCAGTGCATTTCCTTCCGGGCTTTTAAAAGGCAGAGATTTATGGGATTTATACTCATAACATTTTTTATTCTTGCCCCTTCACTTGCAAGTAATATATATTTACTGGAGAGAATTTGGAAATGATAGAAACAGGTAGAGAAGAAAATTAAAATTCTGCTAAAACCTCACCGATAGATCTTCTGCTTTCAGCATTTCACCTTATTTCCCTCTGTTTCTTCCCCCGCCCATTCATGAGAACATATGCTCCCCTTCAACTTGGGCCACAGATATTCCTCCCTCTCCCCCTTACTGAATGCATGCTTCCCGCGCTGGCATTTTAACATTCCAAGCACAGTCCACCTCGGGCCCTTTGCACACGCTGTGCCTGCCACCTGGAATATTTCTCTCCTCCCTCACTTTCGCCCTTTGGGCCTCAGCTTAGCCACCCCTCCTCCAGGAAGTCCTTCTTGACTCTCTTCCTCCCACCTGGGCCCGGAATTGAACCAGAGCCACTGCAGTAACCAGAACCACTGCAGTGACAACACCAGATCTTCAAGCGGCTGAGCCACAAGGGAACTCCAGCTTTGACATGTCTCTCATCCTCTCTGAGCCTCTGTCATTTCACCAGTAAAATGGGCTCCTTGCAAGGATCAGAAAATTGTAACAGGTAATGTTTAAAGAAATCATGGCCCGGGAGTTCCCATCATGGCTCAACGGAAACAAATCCGACTAGGAACCATAGGGTTACGGGTTCAATCCCTGGCCTTGCTCCTTGGGTTAAGGATCAGGCATTGCCGTGAGCTGTGGTGTAGGTCACAGATGCGGCTCGGATCCTGCGTTGCTGTGGCTGTGGTGTAGGTCAGTGACTACAGCTCCAATTAGACCCCTAGCCTGGGAACGTCCACATGCCGCAGGCACAGCCCTCAAAAAAAAGGAAAGGAAAGCATGTCCTGGGAGTTCCCTTCGTGGCTCAGTGGTTAATGAACCCAACTAGGATCCATGAGGACTCGGGTTTGATCCCCGGCCTCGCTCAGTGGGTAAAGGATCCGGCATTATCGTGAGCTATGGTGTAGGTTGCAGGCACAGCTTGGATCCCGCGTCACTGTGGCTGTGGTGAAGGCCGGCGGCTACAGCTCCTGTTAGACCCCGAGCCTGGGAACCTCCATATGCCGCGGGTGCAGCCCTAAAAAGCAAAAATAATAATAATAAAATAAAGAACGCATGTCCTGAGCCCTTTTTTCTTTCCATTTCACAGATGTAGAAAACGAGGCCCACAGAAAGGGTGAGCAAGAAGTCATAGGCTCCAGGCCCCCTATTTTCTCCTGCTTAGGGTCCTTCCTGAGGGACATAGTCCTTGTCTTTGTGGCTAACCCTAGTCCCAAAGAGGAGGATGGGAGAAGGTCATCAGGCCCCGGGGAGCTTAAATCCCTTGTGAACTCCCAAGGTGACTCTTGGGGCCTCAGTCTGCCTTCTGCTGAGGAAGAAAATGCTGCCTGCCCCCACCTCCCTCGCGGAGCTGGAGAGGGGCTGTCCCTTGAGCTTGTTGAGTTCCAGCCCCAGGGCCTTTGCACCTGCTGTTCCTTCTGTCTGGAGCATTGTTTCCGCAGCTCTCCCAGTGGCCAGGTCCTTCTCCTCCTCCTTCAGGTTCCTGCTCAAATGTCACTTCCCTAACCTCCATGGCCAAAGTCACCCTCCCTCTGATCACTTACTTTTTCATTCATCATGTGATAGCATCACAGGGCACCTACTGTGTCCATGGGTGTAGCTGCTGATGACAGCAGTCCCTGCTTCTGAGCTCACAGCTACCTATTGGATCAATAAATCAGCATGATAATTTCCGCTGGGGATGTGTCAGGAAGGAGAAACCCGGGGACATGATAGGAGGTGACAGGGAGAATTGGAAACTTCCAGAGGGGAGTTCCCGTATTGGCTCAGTGGTTAATGAATCCGACTAAGAACCATGAGGTTGTGGGTTCGATCCCTGGCCTTGCTCAGTGGGTTGCAGACGCAGCTCAGATTCCGCGTGGCTGTGGCTGTGGCGAAGGCCGGCGGCTACAGCTCCTGTTAAACCCCTAGCCTGGGAACCTCCATATGCCGCGGGTGTGGTCTCAGATAAGGCAAAGAAAAAGACCAAAAAAAAAAAAAAGAAAAAAAGAAACTTCCAGAGGGAGGTAGGAGAACTGAAGGGGATAAGAGAGCCAGGTACAGGGAGAGCCGGGGAAACAACTCAGGCAGAGGCAAGAGCAGGTGCCAAGGCCCTGAGGCAAGATTTCACTTGGAACCTTAAAGAGGGAGTGACTCACCAAAGGAGAAAGATGAGAAAGGTGGAAGGTAGTGGTGTCAGATCTGAAAGGGTTTAGGGCCCTTCTCCTACTGTCCTTCTATTATTTTTATTTTAGAATACGAGTTCCTGGAGTTCCCGCCGTGGTTGCGGGTTCGATCCCTGGCCTCGCTCAGTGAGTTAAAGATCCAGCGTTGCCGTGGTCTGTGGTGTAGGTCGCAGACGCGGCTCGGATACTGCGTTGCTGTGGCTGTGGTGTAGGTCGGCAGCTACAGCTCCTGTTAGACCCCTATCCTGGGAACCTCCACATGCCACAAGTACAGCCCTCAAAAAGACTAAATAAATAAATAAATAAATAAACAGAATAAAGTAAAATACGAATTCCTTTGTGCGGAAGTTGGTAGATATTGCTGCGGGTTTTTACTCTTGGGGGAAAAAATAAGTAGATATTTCCTGGTGCTACTCACGTAGGAAGCCTCAAACATACACCTGGGCGGGTTGGGGAGCCTAGTGGCCACGTGCACCCACACCTCCACCCGGGCAGCGCCCAGAAGCGCCCCCCTGTCCCCCCCACGCCTACCCCAAAGTGGGAATTCCACTGCAGTCTTCTCGTAGGCAGATATTGCAGGTGGATTTGTATTTATTTACGATATGTTTTGAAATTGCCCAATTATCCGCAGTAGGTTTGTGATACTTTCATAGTCAGAGTGAGGGAGAAGAACACAAATGTTACCCTTAGGGGGAAAAAAATAACAGATTTCCCAGCTGCAAGGAGGGCAGGAGGAACGTCTCCGCACTTCCAGGGGGCTGGGGGCGGCTTCTAGGCGCCAAGTTATTCTGGTCTTCAGGAGCCTGTGCAGCTGGAGAGCTTTTTATAGACAGGACAGGCCGCCTCTCGTCTCCCAAGGAGGAATCCGGGAGATCAGAATTTCCCTGGGGCCACACGCCCTCTGCCGGGTATGGGGACCGGAGTTGGGGGGCAGGGATCTGGAATGGGGGCCAAGGTCTACTTCCTCCGTCGCCCCCTCCTCATTCTGACTTCTTCACAATATTTGGCGGAAAAACGATGGAACATCTTGGACCCCGAACTCTCCAGCTCTGAGTCTCCTTTCGCCAGGACGGAGGAGGGAGGATTCTTGCGTCCCCGTCTTTTAACTCAGGAACCGGGGAGGTGTAAAGCATCTCCCACCCTGCGGCTTTACTGTTGGTTTCTAAACCTCGTTCGTATCCACCCTGTTTCCCAGGTCTTTTACCACAGGTTTTGCGAGTTGGAGGGACAGGCCGTTTCTCTGCCCTGCTTTCGCCATTTCTTCGAAATTTTCTCTAGAAAATGGGGCCCAGGAGCGAGAGGGGTTCCCAGAGCGTTCGTCAGCTCCTTCCTTCCTTCTGGGAATTGGTGGGGAAGTGTGGCTCTCTTAATCCCAGTTGCTTCTTTCTTGATCTCATTAACAGGGTGGAGCATCCACCAGCCCGGCCCCTTTTGGGGATCTAACATCTCGGAAATTAGACAGTGTCTATCTTTACCCCCATTTCAGTTTTTTAATTCTTTTGCACTTATTTGGAACCAAATAAATAGGAGACCTGGAGTGTCTTCTCGGTTCCTCTTTTCTGAAACTGGGGCGTTTAACGAGAGGTCACGGCAATCAGGACTGGGCGGGGACCCCTGATCCCGGACCTGGGGTGCGCGCGGGTGGGGAAGGGGAACGCCCCCGGAAGACCAAGGCTCCGCCAAAGCCTCAGCCTCTCCGCCCTTCAACCACTCGGGAACCACCCTTGGACAAGAGGAGGGCAGTGACAATCTTTATTGGCTATTTAGTCCATCGCTTGAGCACTTAAGCCAATCAGAAGGCTCCATGCAGCCCCGCCTCCCTAACACCGAAGAGAGGTGGACCCAGCAGGAGATTCCGCCCCTTCTGCACCGCTTCCTCCAGCTACTGGATGCGCTCGCTGTGCCCCGCCCCCTTTCTGGCATCAATCTGCGTGGGGAGCCTCGCTCCTCCCCGCTCTGCGTGTGACAGTGGACCGTTTCTCAAGGCGTGGCTCCGCCCCAGGATGGCGTCACGGCCACATCTGCATGTGAGGCCCCGCCCTGCTCTTTGCAGGACGTCACCGAGGACTGCAGGGGCCTGAGCCGCTGCTGCTGCCGTCGCCGCCGCCACCGCCTCCGCTGCCGCGCAGCCCCACATCAAAGCGCTGGGGGCCCCGTCGCCACTGCTGCCAAAAAAGTCGCCGCCGCTAGGGTCGCCACCGCATCAGTGCAGGGCAAGGTGAGCTCCCGAGTGTTCCTGGGCACTCCCGCTCGGAGTACCTACATAACCTTCATTTGACTGATGGGCTGGCTGGGGTGAGGGACCAGGTTGGCAGGTGTTAAATGCGGAGAAGGATGCGGCGGTCGCGAGCCTGGGGAAGGATAGGTTCTTCTTACCTGCTCAAATCCTCATCCCCACCCCCAGCTCTCCACCCCCGGTTCTGCGGCGGAGGGGGAGGGGAGACGAGACGAGTGTCTTGCGGGAAGCTGTGCGCACGGGAGGTTCCGTGCGTGCGCGTGCGCGTGGTGTGCACACGCGTGTGCGCGCCCGCCTGTACCGGCCGGTTTGTGTGTACCCTTGCTTGTGTCCCAGGGTATGCTCGTGTGACCCCCTGGGGTTCCCTACCCAAGTTTGTGCGTGTTGCACGCATGTGGAGGGGGACGCGTGGACCATGCGTGTGCATGCACAGTAAAGTGCATACGTGCCCAGAGATGCGTGCCCGTGTGGGTGACGTGTACTCGGCTGCATAGGTGGAGGACGCAGTGCGCACGGGTGGATTTGCACATTTGTATGTGCATGTCGGTGTGCAGACAGGTGTCTGCCTCTCCGGCCTGTGCATCGAGTGTGTTCGATGCTCAGATAGACACTGACGTGCCCCGGTGTGTGCCCTGCTGTGTGCGCGTGAGCATGTGCATGCCCTGCTCCTATCACGTGATGTAGCTGTTTCAGCCCGAGCTCTCCCAGCCTGGGAGTCTCGGAGAAGGAGGACCGCAAGACACGCGTCCCCGCGGTACCTTACACGCGTGTGCACGTGCGTCAGCGCCGCTCAGTTCTGAGGAACATGAATGATTGATAGGGGGCGGGGCCGGCCGCAGTCACTCCCCTAGGCGCAGCGGTAGGGCTTAGGTTACAGTCGGACCAGGGGCGCGGACCTGCTGGAGCAGCTGCGGGGATGTCTCCATCCCTTTCGGTCTGAAGTCCTTCCCTGAAACCTTGGGCCTTTCAAGGTCACGGCCTGCCCTCCGCTGTGGGCCCCACCATTCGTACTGGGGCTCCTGATGGGATAAAGGTAATCTGTTTCACTCTGGGAGCTCTGGAGTTCTTCCATCCTGAGAGCCTGGGCTTGGGCGTTTGGGGTTGGAGGGCGATCCCCTGACGCTCGCCTGTGCCCCGCACCCCCAGATGGCATCTGCCACAGACTCGCGCTATGGGCAGAAGGAGTCCTCTGACCAGAACTTTGACTACATGTTCAAGATCCTCATCATTGGAAACAGCAGTGTGGGCAAGACCTCTTTCCTCTTCCGCTACGCGGACGACTCCTTCACGCCTGCCTTTGTCAGCACCGTAGGCATCGACTTCAAGGTCAAGACCATCTACCGAAACGATAAGAGGATCAAGCTGCAGATCTGGGTGGGTCCATCTGGGGGGATTCTGGCTCCATCACGCCCTCTGTGTCCCAAAGAGCAGCCCAGCTTTGCGGATCACCTTCCCGTCTAGATTCATTCATGGCACACTGAGCATTTTTCAGGCCCTTACTGTGTACCGTGGGCTAGAGGCACAGGAGAGGGTGTCCCTATTCTCTCAGTGTGTGATCATTGCTCTCCAGGGGTGGGAAAGTGGCGAATGCCAGGTCCTCTGACACCCCTGACATCATCGGACACAGCATTTGCTTGAGGCCTCAGCTTCCCTCATTTTCAGGTTCTTCCATGTGGCTCCCTTCGAGGTTTCAGAGAAATCTTGACACCCCCCCCAACCTCATTCTCTGAGACAGGAACAGGCTCCTCTGGCCACCTGCCTCCGTGCCTCCAAGGCTTGAGGGAGCCTGCTAAATCCCAAATCAGAACCATCCTTTCTCTGCTCACGGTTCTGCCAAGGCCCCCACCTTACTCTGGGGAAAACCTGCCCCCCTGCCCCCGCCCCGGCTAAGACCCTGCCTGGTCTGTCCTTTCTGATACCCAATCTCATCTGTATCCCTCCATCTCTGCCTTAGCCTCCTCACTGTCTCACTGTTCCTCAGAGGTACCAGACACAGTCCACCTCCCGGCCTTTCCCCTGCCTGGACTGTCTTTCCCTGATTCCTGCTCCTGCAGGCCTCCCTCCCTCATCCTCTAAGGGTTTTTTTTTCTTTTTTGTCTTTTTAGGGCCTCACCCGAGGCATATGGAGGTTCCCAGGCTAGGGGTCTAATCAGAGCTGCAGCTGCCGGCCTACACCACAGCCACAGCAACACCAGATCCGAGCCACATCCGCAACCTACACCACAGCTCACGGCAACACCATATCCCCAACCCGCTGGGCGAGGCCGGGGATCAAACCCACATCCTCATGGTTACTAGTTGGATTTGTTTCTGCTGCACCATGACAGGAACTCCCTGTTTGGGTCCATTTTGTTTTTTTTTTCTTTTTTGTTTCTCTCTTCTCTTTTTTCCCTGTTTTGGGAGTTTTAAGGCTTCCTGCCAGCATTCAGTAGATGTTCTGTTGGAATCTTTCTACACGGAGCTGGGTTGTTTTTTTTTTTTCCTCTGGATGTGTTCGTGGAAGAAGCGAGCGCCTCATCTTACTCCCCTGCCCTCTCGATCCTGATCCCGTTGTTTTTGTTTTTTTTTTGCCCACACCCAGGGGCATGTGGAAGTGCCCAGGCTAAGGGTTGAACCCATGCCATAGTGGCAGCCCAAGCCACTGCAGTGACAATGCTAGATCCTTAATCTGCTGCGCCGCAAGAGAACTCCCTGGTCCATTTTGTTAACACCTAGGTCCCCGGTGCCCGGCACAGGTCAGTGCCCAGTACACGTGTGTTGAATGAATGAAGGAACAATTCTGCAGATACCTTAGGATGACTGGGTACCACATTCCTGGTGCAGGCAGCCTGCTGACTCTCCCGGACCCACTGTGCTCCTGGGCTAGCCCCTGCTCCTCTGGGCCGCGAGGCGGGTGGGCCATCTCCTTTCCACTCTTAGGAGCTTCTGCGTGTGTCCCCTCTCCGCCACCCCATCTCTTCTTCCCCAGGACACGGCGGGGCAAGAGCGGTACCGGACCATCACGACAGCCTACTACCGGGGCGCCATGGGCTTCATCCTCATGTATGACATCACCAACGAGGAGTCCTTCAATGCGGTGCAGGACTGGTGAGCCTGCCCCCCACCCACTCGCACATGGTCTTCGAGCCAGGCTTGATGCAAAGCCTGGGGTGCCGGTTGACGCTAGGGAGAAACGGAAATAAAAATATTGGGGATTCCAGCCTTGCTGTCAGTCTATAATCATCGAAGGACCCGGTGTTGGCACCGCAGTGGCTCAGGTTTGATCCCTGGTCTGGAAATTTACACATGCCATGGGCAGAGCCAAAAGAGAAAAAGATTTCACATGGAAAAATAAAACAGTAAACATAACGGGGAAAAAAATGGCTGGGAGGGACAGAAAACATAAAGTCAGTTTACATAGATTAGATGATATAAACATTTAAATTTTCTGCCCAGAGTAAGGATAATTTTTTAAATGTAGTGTTTGAATTTGTTCAAGAGGGAGAAATTCTGCTGGGGCTAATGCGGGTGACCTGGGAAGGGTGGGAAAAGCTGCTTGAAAGGGGGGGGTGTCTCCCGGAGTTCCCGTTGTGGGCTCAGCGATAAAAAACTCCACTAGTATCCCTGAGGTCATGGGTTTGATTCCTGGCCTCGCTCAGTGGGTTAAGGATCTGGCAATGCCGTGAGCTGTGGTATAGGTTGCAGATGCGGTTCGGATCCCATATTGCTGTGGCTGTGGTTTAGGCTGGCAGCGACAGCTCCAATTTGACCCCTAGCCTGGGAACTTCCATGTGCCATGGTGCGGCCCTAAAAAAGCCAAAAAAAAAAAGAAAGAAAGAAAAGAAAAAGAAAGAGGGACTCCCAAGATCATTGAACTGCCAGAGCAGATACCTGCAGAGAGCAGAGTGTTCCTGGCAGGATAGAGGGACTGAGCCCGCTTCTCTCAAGGAATAAATGAGGTGGGGCCCTGGACTGGAGTGAATAAGGCAGGGGGAAGATGGAGACAAGGGTGGAGCTTGGATTCTCCAAGTCCTAACCTGCCTGTGACCACCTCCTCCAGGTCAACCCAGATCAAGACCTACTCGTGGGACAACGCCCAGGTGCTGCTGGTGGGGAACAAGTGTGACATGGAGGATGAGCGGGTGGTGTCATCGGAACGTGGCCGGCAGCTGGCTGATCACCTGGGTGAGTGCCTAGTGGGGCTGGACACCTACAGGCCAGGAAAGGGACACTGAGGGCCCGGAAAGGGGAGGAGGCACACTCGGGGTCTCACAGCAAACTCGGGATGGGGCCTGGATTCAAATCTGGGTTATTCACACTTTTTTGCAAACCGACCTTGATCCAGGGGCCATGTGAGGTGGATCTCGACGGATGCTTAGGAGTTTACTCTGCAGGAAGTTAAAGATACCCTCACTGCCCAGCCTTGTACTGGGTGCTCCTGAGATTTTGAGAGGTCTCCAGGGGAGAGCATGGGGGAAGCCAGGCTCAGACTGGCATAGGTAAGGCTTCCTGGAAGTGGGGCCATTGGATCTGGTACTCGAAGAAAAAGGGTGAGTTTTCAGACAGAAGAAACCGTGTGGGCAAAGGCAGATGTGGGAAATAGCCTTTCAGCAAATAGCTTTATGTGACTGGAACAAGACCGTCACTTGGAGGAAATCTGGCTGATCATGCGGGACCTGAACCTTGAGCTGAGGAGCTAGACTCTTCAGAGGACAAGAGGGAGCCATGGTGGGTGTGGGAGCAGAGAAGGGCCTGGATCTGAATGTCAGAAGCCGCCAGGGGCTGGGTTCAGCCGGAGAGTAGGGCTTCGGAAGTGGGTCTTACCAGGGCCGTTTGAAGATGAAGCAACAGGTGCAGGAACTAAAAAGGCCCACGGGACGTTGTCAGTGCCTTTCACGCACGCTTGGCACTGGGATTCTCCCAGCGAAGCTTCTCTGGGAGTCGGGGCGGGGGGACCAGGGCCCTCACCCCTTCCTGCCCCGACCACAGGGTTCGAGTTCTTTGAGGCCAGCGCCAAGGACAACATTAATGTCAAGCAGACCTTTGAGCGCCTGGTGGATGTCATCTGTGAGAAGATGTCCGAGTCACTGGACACGGCCGATCCCGCAGTCACGGGCGCCAAGCAGGGCCCACAGCTCACGGACCAGCAGGCGCCCCCGCACCAGGACTGCGCCTGCTGAGAGCTGCCCCGCCCCCTTCTGGCCCCGCCCCCTTCCCGGCCCCGCCCCCCCGGGCCCGAGCCAGGGCCGCCTACTGGCCATGGGCGTGAGTCCCCCGTCCTGATTTAGCCCATTACCCTATTTATTATCGTAGCTATTTATTTATTTATTGAAGATGTCCCTCAGGGGCTCGGGCGCCCCACCTGCTCTGTGCCCCCACCCTGTACATACGGCCCTATTCCCGCTCTGCCGTGGCGTGTTGTGGCCCCGTGAACTCACCACTCACCCTTCTCTCCAGACCCCACCTTTTTATAAACTCACCCCCGCCGTCAACAGTTATCGGTTTTGAAGAGGGGGCCAGAGGACACCCCAGGGCGGGCTGATCCAGTGATGGGAGGTAGGCAGGCCTGCCGGGCCCTGGCTGCGACAGGGTGGGCCCAGGTGGCTGCGGGGGTCTTTAACGTGGACCACCGGGTGGGTCAGAGCCAGAAATGGTCTGCCTGGTTCCTGGCCCCCAAGGTTGTACCTATTTTGGGGTTTTGGTGGGGGGGATGGCTGCTGTGGGTATTCAGCCCCTTGAGACAGCCCCCCTCCCCGCCTCCCGCCTGCACCAGACCTGTTCTGATGTCATGAGTGTCAAACATGCCCCCCAGTCCCCCAGGAGATGTCATGACCACACTACACACACCCAATAAAGCAAATGGACGATGCAATGTCCCTGTGAGCGCCGGCCCGCCAGTGCTGGCTTTGGTCATCCACGATTTTCCATTACAAAGAGAATTTAATGTTATTTTCACCATCCATGACCCTGAGGCTGCCTCGCGCTACCTGAGGCTCTGGATTCTAAGGGCCAACCCCAGGCTGGGTCCTGCTCTAAGCGGATGGGCCGTGTCCCCACCTTGATCGCAGAACCCAGTCGACAGTAGTGTTGAGGGCTTGGCACTGGCTGCCTGGCTGGGGCCCAGTCCTGAGGATGGAACATCTGTCACCAGTCACTTGAGACACCCCCACAAGGCCCCGGGGGCATGGCTGTTCATCTTCACGGCTGTGTTCCAGATTCCCCAAACCGAGGCCTGGCAGTGGACTTGGAAGGGGCAGGCCAACCGGATGCCCAGGAATCAGGGTGGGGGCTAGGACTTGACCCGGGAGCCTGTCCCCCTTCCTTCCCAGTCGGTGGGTCAGCTGAGGGTCAGTCTTGCCCCGTCTGGCATCTGGTGGGGGTGGGGGGCAGCTCAGTCTGCACGGTGCCCAGGGCCACACAGCCTGGGGGCGTCAGGGTGCTCGGGATCTGTCCACACAAGAAGCTCTGGTTACTAGCCCTGTTCACCCCTCCGGACTCCTCCTCCGCCCGTCGGGGCTGGGGGTCAGTCTCGCTGGACCGACGGGACAGGGACCTGAGCAAAGGCGAGCTGGTGATCAGCAACCTGCCTACCCACCACGGGGTGCGGACTGTGGCCGGCACGGGAGGCCCTCGCCCTGGAGGGAAGCTGAACCGCGGCTGGCGGCTCACACACGTGGCCCCCCAGGAGTTCTCTGGGCGCTTGGTCCACCCACCGCGCTCACCCGGTATTTCAGATAGGAGAGATACGTGTCCCAGCCCAGCGTCAGGCCGTTGATATAGGTGACTCGGAACTGGGGGGGCACAAAGAGGAAATTCACCAGCTGCGCCGCAGGCCACACGCACCAGTCAGCCTATGGGGAAAAAGGGGGGGAATATGGTGAGGGGCGGGGCCAGGAGAGACCTGGGTGGGGCCTTGAAAGGGAGAGGCGGGATAGATCCGAGGGGGCGGAGGAGGGAATGGGCGGGGCCTGCGCAGACACGCCCACCTTGTAGAATTCCCAGAACTTGTCCCGCAGCTCCTGGCAGCTCTCATCCAGGGTCTGGCCCTCCAGGCAGCCAAGGCCTAGGCAGGAAACCAATAAATGAGAGTGTCAGAGGCTGGGGAGCATGATTGCAGAGCGGGCGGCGTGGGACCTGTGAAGGGCGGAGGAACCAGGACTTTTAGTCTTTTGCCTTTTTTTTTTTTTTAATTTAGGGCTGCACCCGTGGCATGTGGAGGTTCCCAGGCTAGGGATCTAATCGGAGCCGCAGCTGCAGGCCTATGCCACAGCCACAGCAACGCCAGATCCGAGCCGCGTCTGCAACCTACACCATAACTCACCGCATGCTGGGGCCTTAACCCACTGAGCAAGGCCAGGGATCGAACCCGCAACCTCCTAGTTCCTAGTAGGATTCGTTTCTGCTGAGCCACGATGGGAATTCCTTATTTTAGTCTTTTGTCAGTTTTTTTTTTTTTGGAACCAGGACTTTTAAAAGCCCTGCAGTGGGAAGGGTGGCACAGCAGGTGGCTAGGGGTAAGCAACGGAACAAGATGGAATGCCACCCTGAGGGATGGAAACACACCCTCGCTGAGGCTGAGGGTGTTTTATTACCAGTCCTTTACCGATAAGGAAAGTGACCTGGGGGACAAGGAACAGGGACTCTCCAGGGTCAAGGGCTGGGATGACTAATGCCCGGTCAACCCCAGTCTCAGCTCCTCTTCCTTCAGCCTCAGGGCCTTTGCACGGTCTGTTTCTCGTGCTTCCTGGCTCCTTCTTCAAGTCTCAGCTAAGTGGCCTCTGGCTGGGGAAGCCCGCCCATCCACCATCCAGAGATGCCCCAGCAGAGCCCTCATCCTTCCTACACCACCGTCTGTGAATCTGCTATTCACACCTGCCCCCACTGGGTCTGTCCTGTCATCACTGTAACCCAGCCTCCAGTCCAGGGCCACCAACACGGGAGGTGTATACACACGCTTTTTTTTTTTTTTTGTCTTTTTTAGGGCCCCACTCACAGCCTGTGGAGGTTCCCAGGCTAGGAGCCGAATCAGAGCCTTAGCCACTGGCCTATGCCACAGAAACAGCAACGCCAGATCCAAGCTGTGTCTGCGACCCACACTACAGCTCACAGCAGCGCCAGATCCTTAACACACTGAGCGAGGCCAGGGATCGAACCTGTGTCCTCACAGATTCTAATTAGATTTGTTTCCACGGAGCCACGATGGGAACTCCCACGTCCTTCTTCTTCATACAAAGCTGGCTCTGTCTCTCTCGGACTTAAGAGAGGAAAATCCCAAGCTCACGGGGTTCTTTCCTTACCCAAGAAATACCAGACGCCCAGCACAGGAGAGGCCACTAGTTGGTCGACGAGGACCTTCCTGAGGACGTTTGGGAGGCCACGGAAGCCGGATGCAGGAAGCAGCCGATCCAGCCAGAGGTACCAGAAGTGGAGGAAGGGACCCATGCTGCAGCCCACCGCAAACATGCTCGCTGTGGGTAGTCCAAGAGTCAGGGGGACCAGGTTAGGGCAGCAAACCCCGCATTCCACTCCCTCCCTGGCAAATACCTACGTAGGCCTGACACCTTCCCAGAGCCCAACCATAAATTCTTCCATTACTAGCCCCAACACCAAGCACCACTCCAAAGGCTGCTTTGGCCTCTTCTTGCATCATGGCCTTACAACCCTGTCAAGGGTTCTATCATCGCCCTGCTTTCCAGGGGCAGAAACAGAGGCCCTGAAGGTAGGGAAGGTAAGGCGTGATCCTAGGCTGGCTGGGACCAGACGCTGCGCCCTTGACTATCCCGGGGTCGGCATCCTGTGCTCAACGCACCATCTCTCAGTGCAGGAGAAAGGGAAGCAGGCGAGGGGGTGAGCAGGGCTCTGTCCCTCAGGATGGGAGTAGACAGAAACCCTACGTATGGGTGGAGATAAAGAGTCGCAAGGAGGAGGGGATGGAGACCTAGGGAAGGGATGTTTAGGATGCACGTGGGGGGTCAAAGGTCTTGCGGGGGATTGAGGCCACGGTTTAGGGGACAGGGCGCGCGGGTCTTGATAACAGAATCTGAGGTCGGGGCCAAAGGAACTCTGGAGTCAAAAAGCCATCAGACTAGCCCTCTCACCTGAACGCCGAGGGTCGAACTTCTGGCCCGGCCGGGCGCGGATCTCCCAGGACTGGCGTACGCCGTCTCCGGCCGCCATGAGAGCGCCGCAGCCCAGCGTGTTGGTGACGAGCAGCGCACGGCCTTGGAACAGGGGCTGCCCCGCGGCCAACAGGCTGCGGAGCCAGCGCCAGCCACCGGCCACCATCCTTCACGGGTACTCCGGCGCGCCGGGCCGCCCAGCCCATGCCGACCAATTGCGAGTGAATGCCGCGCCGGGGATGCCCGCCCTGTGCGGTACTTGCCAATCGCATGCTGCCTTAGTGATTTGCATGCCCTCCTCCAGTCACTCGAGTCAATCGCCGACCGCTTGCCGTGTCACTTTGTCTGCCCCGTCCCGGGGCCAATCGCCGCAAGAAGCCGCGCACCGCCTTCCGCGCCTTACAGACCAATCGCAAGTAAGCTTCGAATCACTACGCGCAATCCAACTGCTGACGTCCCACCCTCGTTTCCCCGCCCCTTTCTGCTCTGGCCTATGGGTAACTGCGGCTACCCTCTTTCTAGCCTGCCCTGCAAGGCACTGACCAATCGGAGATTCTCGCAGACTAGGTTTAGGCCGGCAAATCACTGTCATCCTGGCTCTAGCGTTGAGATGGCCAATCTTAGTTATCGCGTTCTCTCGTCTAGGTGTCCTCCAGATTTACCGATTCTCCCGGAATTCCTGAGAAGGGAGTTCGGACCTGTGGCCGTGACGGACACTTGAGCAAAAGTCCAAACCCGGAAAGACTCAGGAAAGTGGGGGCGGGACTACAGCTCTGCTGCGCGCGCAGGCAAACGGGATTCTTGTGTAGCGGGGCTTATGCGCTCAGTTCCAGAATAATAAAGAAACATTAGGCACAGTTCTGGGGGCGTGACGTACAGTAAGACAATCTCACATCAACTTTGTCCCGCTGTAGGAACAATTACACACACACACCTTTTTTTTTTTTTTTTGCTTTTTAGGGCCGTGCTTGCAGCTTATGGAAGTTCCCAGGCTAGGGATCCAACCGCAGCTGCAGCTGCCAGCCTACACCACTGCAGCCCCACGCTGGATCCAAGCCGTGTCGGCGACCTACACCACAGCTCGCGCTCTCGGGATCCTTAACGCACTGAGCAAGGTCAGGGATCCAACCCGCATCTTCATGGGTACTATGAAGGAGCGAATTCGTTACCACTGAGCCACAATAGGACATCCTGCATCCCCATTTTACCTCCTGTGTGCCCGCAGGGGAAAAACTCGCGTTTGGAAATGGAAAAACTGTGCATAGGAGCGGGGTGTCTCAAGCTATGGCCTGTGAGCCAAATCCTGTCGACGCCTGTTTTGGTGAGGGTCATGAGCTAAGACTGTTTCTTACATTTTTTAATTGGTCGGGGGAAAATAAAAATAATAGTCCAGGACATGTGAATATTATATCAAAATCAAAATTCCGAATCCATAAATAAAGCTATATTAGGAGTTCCCTGGCGCTCTGCGGTTTAAAGATCCGGTGTTGTCACTGCTGTGTCTGGGCTTCCTGCGGCAGCGCTGCTTAATCCCTGGCCCTGGAACTTTCTCATGTCCTGGGCATAGTCAAATAAATAAATAAATAAATGAAATCTATCTTGAAACACAGCCATGCCCTTTTCTTTATTATCTACTCTCATTCCAGTGAGTAGTTGCAACAGAGTTTGGATGGTCTGGAAAAACTATTTACTGTATCGCGATTTACACAAAAAAAAAAATTTCTTTTTTTTTCACTCTGAGAGGCCACCCTACAGTGTTCTCTGATTTTGACTCTCTGAGAGATATTTTATAAACTCCGTGGTTAGAACTGAGAATCATGAGAAGTAATTCTTCCCAACAGACGTGCACATGAACCCTCCCAAGTGCAGAGAGACTCCCTGCCCAATTTTTTAAAAGCCAAATTCTGTATCATGTTGTTGTGTTGTATTTATTTAGGCCACACCCACAGCACGTGGAAATTCCCGGACCAGGCAACTGAACCTCAGCCACAGCTGTGACAATACTTAGTCCTTAACTGATACCCCACCAGGGTATCCTTTTGCCTTCATTTGAACACTCATTTTACTGTTCTTGTTTTGTCTGTTGTTTATAGCTCCTTTGGAATGATTTTAACGCCTGACCAGTTTTGCCTTCATTTGAACACTCATTTTACTGTTCTTGTTTTGTCTGTTGTTTATAGCTGCTTTGGAATGATTTTAATGCCTGAACAGTTCCCTTTATGAATAATGAGTTAACAATAATTTCTTTTTTCTTTTTTTAGGGCTGCACCTGCAGCATATGGAAGTTCCCAGGCTAAAACGTCAAATCGGAGTTACAGCTGCTGGCCTACACCACAGCCACAGCAACTCAGGATCCCAGCCGTGTCTGTGACCTACACCGCAGCTCATAACCACACTGGATCCTTAACCCACTGAGCGAGGCCAGGGATCGACCCCTCATCCTTACTGGTACTAGTTGGATTCATTTCCCCTGCACCACAACGGGAACTCCCAACAATAATTTTTAAAATGTGCTCATTTATATATCTGTATGAGAGTCGTGATTTTACCTTTTGGGAGGAAAATTATCCTTCAGCACGTCCTATTGCTGTCAAGTACCTCAACCTGTTACTCCAGGCTCCAGATTTTTACTGCATTTTGGTGGAAAACCTCCAAAAGGGTTAAAAATGGGGGGAAGTCAAATTATGATCAACAGAACAGAGCTAAGTAAACTTTGTTAACAGAGAAGTGCATTTTGGAGTTCCTGTCATAGCTCAGTGGTTATAGAATCCGACTAGCTCCATGAGGATGAGGATTCAATCCAGGTCTCACTCAGTGGGTTAAGGATCCGTTGTTGCTGTGAGCTGTGGTGTAGGTCACAGACGAGGCTCGGATCCCGTGTTGCTGTGGCTGTGGTGTAGGCTGGAAGCTACAGCTCCTGTTAGACCCCTAGCCTGGGAACCTCCACTTGCCGCGGGTGCGGCTCTAGATAAGGCAGAAAGACAAAAAAAAAAAAAAAAAAAAAAGGTTGTAAGATCTCTCTTTGCTTCTGTCTTTACGCTTACATTTGTCTGTATATGTATGCTATAGGTAGGTAATAGTTTTCTACGTCTGGGAAGTGTTGCTAAAAATTAACTTGTGGAATTTCTCTTGTTGCATAGTGGGTTAAGAATCCTGCATTGTCACTGTACCAGCTGAGGCCACTGCTGTGGCAAGGATTTGATCCCTGGCCTGGGAACATCCACACACTGTGGGTGTGGCCAAAAAAATTAACTGGTGAAAGAGCTCTATTTAATTGCCTTTAAAAAAATGCTTGCATAAATTGATTAAACAAGCTTGCTGTCTTTACTAGATGTTTAAGATTATAAAACCATAAATTAAATCAGAAAACAAAATGAACAAAAAGTGAATTGCTAGGAAAAAAAAAAGGAGTTCCTGTTGTGGTGCATTGGAGAACGAATCCGACTAGTATCCATGAGGACCCAGGTTCAATCCCTGGCCTTGGTCAGTGGGTTAAAAATCCTGTGTTGCCGTTAGCTGTGGTATAGTTCACAGACGAGGCTCAGATCTCAAATCGCTGTGGCTGTGGTATAGCCAGCAGCCATAACTCTGGTTCACCCCTAGGCTGGCAACTTCCATATGCCTTGGTTGAGGCCTTAAAAAGCAAAAAAAAAAAAAAAAAAGTGAATGGCTTGGAGTTCCCTGGTGGCCTAGTTGCTAGGCGTCCTGAGTTGTCACTGCTGTGGCTAGAGCCACTGCTGTGGCATGGGTTCAATCCTGGCCCAGGAAATTCCGAGTGCTGTGGGGCATGGCCGAAAAAAAGGCCGGGTGGGAGAGACAGAAGCAATTTTTTTAAAAAAGTGAATTGCTTGGAGTTCCTGCCATAGTGTAGCGGGTTAAGAATCTGACTGGCGCTGCTCAGGCCTCTGCAGAGGTGCAGATTCAATTCCCTGGCCCAGGAACTAGGGGGTTCCTGCAGGTAGGGCCAATAAAAAATAATCAATTGCTTGGTGTGTATCAAGTGTGATAGTAAGTTGAAAAAATAACAGGAGTCATATATTTAACTTTTTACATTCTTTGCTTCTGTGGTTTTTTGATACCTGCCTAATATCTCAACAAGAAAAATAAGAATTAGAGCGTTCCAGTCGTGGCTCAGAGGAAACAAATCTGACTAGCATCCATGAGGATGTAGGTTCGATCCCTGGCCTCACTTAGTGGGTTAAGGATCTGGCACTGCCGTGAGCTGTGGTGTAGGTCGCAGGTGCGGCTCGGATCCAGCATTGCTGTGGCTGTGGTGTAGGCCGGCAGCTACAGCTCCGATTGGACCTCTAGCCTGGGAACCCCCACATGCGCCCCTAAAAAGACAAAAAAAAAAAAAAAGAGAGAGAGAGAGAGATAAGAATTATGGCTAGCTATTTAATGACTCGTGAAATTTTCATGACTATTCTAAGCGTGTGTTAAAAACAAGTCATACAAGTAAATGGGATAAAAGTTTATAAGTGAATGTTTCAACACTGATTATGTTTCGTAATATGTCTGCTTAAAAATAGTTTACAGTGGGAGTTTTCTGGTGGGAAATCGGGTTAAATTTCCACCATTTGTCACTGTAGCAGGTCACTGTGGGTTTGTGCCCTAGCCCGGGAACATATGCATGCCAAAGGTGCAACCAAAATGAAGTATTCGGAGTCATTTTTTTTGCCTTTTTGCCTTTTATCTAGAGCCGCACCCGTGGCATATGGAGGTTCCCAGGCTAGGGGTCTAACAGGAGCTGTAGCTGCCGGCCTTCGCCACAGCCACAGCAACGCGGGATCCGAGCCGCGTCTGCGACCTGCACCACAGCTCACGGCAACGCCGGATCCTTAACCCACTGAGCAAGGCCAGGGATCGAACCCGCAACCTCATGGTTCTTAGTCAGATTCGTTAACCACTGAGCCACGAAGGGAACTCCCTGGAGTCATTTTGGAAACTAGAATCCTTAAAGTTATACTAAGTTAAATGAAATGTTGGATGGTCCCTGAATATTTAGATCATTTTCAAATGAGGTAAAATACTAAAATATATTAACCAGTAAACATAAGTTTGTCTCCTCGGCCTCTCTGTTTTTGTTTTATTTTAGCTTTTTAGGGCCACACTTGTGGCATATGGAGGTTCCCAGGCTGGGGTCGAATCGGAGCTACAGCTGCCGGCCTACACCACAGCCACAGCAACACAGGATCCGAGCCGCATCTGTGACCCACACCACAGCTCTCGGCAATGCCGGATCCTTAACCCACTGAGCGAGGCCAGGGGTCAAACCCACAACCTCATGGTTCCTAGTCGGATTCATTAACCACTGCGCCACAACAGGAACTCCTATACCTAATAGTTTGTACCTCTTAGTCCCCTACCCCGTGTTCTCCGTCCTCCTCCCTTCTCCCCACAAGTAACCACTAGTTTATTCTGTGAATCTGTGAGTCGGCTTCTCTTTTGCTCTTCTCACTAGTAGCTTGTACTTCCTTGTTAGCTCTGTGACATTTCCATTTGTCAGATTCCTGAAGGTGCGATGGCTGATGTAAGGCAAATGACAGTCCAGCCTCTTCAGTCACAATTCCAGTTACTCATTCAAATGTGAACTTGGCCGGACTCCCAGCCTATTAGTCAGCCCCTCACCTTAGGCTCCTCTGCTCTGTGATGCTTTCTGTTTTTTTTTTTTTTTTTTTTTCATGACCTTGACACTCTAAAGAGGATCAGTTGTGCGTCTTGTAGGATGTCCCTCTCTCTGGGTTCGGTGCTGTTTTCTCGTGATTATACTGGGCTTCTGGATCATGGGGAGAATCCTGCAAACGTGATGTCCTCCTTGCGTCACATGTGGGCATGTGATAGATACCATGTGACACCCCGGTGACGCTAACTCAGATCACAGGGTTAGAGGGACGTCTGCCAGGTGTCTCTCCTTTACGGTCAAGTTACCATTTTTCACTTTCCATACCCTTGGTTTGCTTTTTGTTTGTTTTTTCAGGGCTGCACACAGAGCCTAGAGAAGTTCCCAGGCTAGGGGTTGAATCAGCTGCAGCCGCCCGCCTACGCTGCGGCCACAGCCACGTGGGATCCGAGCCTCGTCTACGACCTACACCACAGCTCACGGCAACGCCGGATGCTTAACCCACTGAGCAGGGCCAGGGATCGAACCCGCACCCTCATGGATACTAGTTGGGATTGTTACCGCTGAGCCACGATGGAAACTCCAAATTTCTACTTTTTACCCCCATTTTTGGCCGCCCCATGGCATATGGAGTTCCTGGTTCTGAGCCATAGCTGTGGCCTAAGCTGCAGCTGTGTCAATGCCAGATCCTTAACCCACTGTGCCGGGCCAGGGATTGAACCTGCATCCAGAGCTCCCAAGACACTGCCAATCCTATTGTGCCATAGTGGGAACTCCTCACCAACCAGTTTCAAGAAACTAAGTTGTGGATGTTTCCTTCGTGGCTCAGCGGTTAACGAATCAGACTAGTATCCATGAGTTTGTTGGTTCGATCCCTGGCCTCGTTCAGTAGTTAAGGATCCGGCATTGCTGCAAGCTGTGGTGTAGGTCACAGACATGGTTTGGATCCCGCATTGCTGTGGCTGTGGTGTAGGCCATCAGCTGCATCTCCGATTCAACCCCTAGCCTGGGAACCTCCACATGCCTCCTGTGCAGCCCTAAAAAGGAAAACAAAAAACCTGAATCGAACTTTTGGCAGCTACTGCTTACAAAATCCTTATGGGAAATCTGGCTTGCAAGGTCAGCCTTAGAGGTCGAGCCTGGCCAGTCCAGATTCTGGCCATAGTTGGGGGAACATCAAATAAGAAAGAAATTGGGGAGTTCCCTTGGGGTTCAGCAGGTTAAGGAAGTGGTGTTGTCACTGCTGTGGCTCGCGTTTGATCCCTGGTCTGGGAACTTCTGCCTGCCAAGGGCACTGCCAAAAAAAAAAAAAAAGCATAGGTACTGCAGGTGAAACTTGAGTTCTTGTCTCTAGTTAGCAGATAATAGAGAGGGCCCCCTTAAGATTCCTTATGGAAACTTCCAGTAAAGCAAATGGGTGCCTACTGTACCTGTGTAAGTAATCAGGGCAAGACTAACGAGGACTTCCAGGGAAGGTCTTAGAGATTAATTTTAATAAAAGGGACAACTCAGCTATTATTCAGCCATAAAAAAAGAGAAGAAAATCCTGCTATTTGTGGCCACATAAATGAACCCGGATGGTGTTATACATAGTGAAATTAGCCAGACAGAGAAAAACAAATATAGCATGGTTTCACTTACACGTGGATTCAAAAATAGCCAAACTTGGGGAGTTCCCATTGTGCCTCAGTGGTAACGAACCCAACTTGTGTCCATGAGGACGTGGGTTTGATCCCCGGCCTTGCTCAGGGTGGGTTAAGAATCCAGCGTTGCTGTGAACCGCAGTTTAGGCCAACTTGGAGGATCAGAGCTGGAGTTGCTGTGCTGTGGCTGTGGCCTAGGCTGGCGGCTGTAGCTCCGATTTGACCCTTAGCCTGGGAGCTTCCATATGCCAAGTGTGTGACCCTAAAAAGCAAAAAAATAAAAAGTCAACTCAGAGTGGCACAGTGGGTCAAGGACCGAACATTGTCTCTGTGAGAATGCGTGTTCGATCCCTGGCCTCCCTCAGTGGGTTAAGGATTCAGTGTTGCCTCAAGCTGCAGCATTAGTCTCAGATGCGGCTTAGATTTCACGTAGCTGTGGTTGTGGTGTGGACTGCAGCTGTAGCTCCAATTTGAACCCTAGCCCAGGAACTTTCATATGCTGTGAGCACGGCCATCAAAAGAAAAAAAAAAAAAGAGCCAAACTCATGGAAACAGAAGAACTCGGATGTCAGGCGCTGAGGGGTGAAGGAAATGGGGAGATGGTGGTCAAAGACTTTGACTGTAAGGTGAGAAAGTCCTGAGGACCTAATGTACAGCACGATGATTGTAGTTAACAGTACTATATGGTAGGAGTTCCCGTTGTGGCTCAGTGGGTTAAGAACCTGACTAGTATCCATGAGGACAAGGGTCCAATCCCTGGCCATGCTCAGTGGGTTAAGGATCCGGCGTTGCTGTGAGCTTCAGCACAGGTTGCAGAAGTGGTTCGGATCCTGCATTGCTGTGGCTCTGGAGAAGGCTGGTAGCTATAGCTCCGATTGGACCCCTAGCCTGAGAACCTCCATATGCCACAGATGTAGCCCTAAAAGCAAACAAACCAACAAACCAGTACTGTTTGGTATAATAGGAATTTGCCAAGCAAATAGATCTTAAGCATATTCCCCACACACACCAACCTGGGATCATGCAAGACTGTAGTATGTTTTTTTTTTTTTGTGCTTTTTTTTTAAGTGGGGGGCTCCACCCGCAGCATATGGAGGTTCCCAGGCTAGGGGTGGAATTGGAGCTGCAGCTGCCGGCCTACACCACAGCCACAGCAAAGTCAGATCCGAGCCGAATCTGTGACCTACACCACAGCTCACGGCAACGCTGGATCCTTAACCCACTGAGCAAGGCCAGGGATCGAACCCGTAACCTCATGGTTCCTAGTTGGATTTGTTTCCGCTGCGCCACGACGGGAACTCCTGTAGTATGTATTTAGTGAAAAAAACAGAAAACAAAAAACACATGTAAGTAGACCTCTACAGTTCATACCCATGTTGTTCAAGGGTCAATTGTATCAAAATTAGAAAAATACAGTAAAGCTAGGTGGAAAAAAGAATTTGCCTGTCCCCTGTCCCTGTGAACAAGTCAGTTTTGCACATTTCAATATCTCTAATCTCTAAATCTCTGTCCTTTGAACATCTGATCATGTTCCCTCATTAATCATGAACTAAATCAAATATTTGCCATGTATTCATTTATTATTGGTGAGAGAATCATGCTTTTTCCTTTCTTTCAAAATTATCCTATCACACACCCAGTTGTTCTCAGGTGCCTCAGCCTGGCATTCTAGCTCCAGATTTTGCTGCTGCCTGGGCCTTTGCATACTTTTTCCTCTTTCCTGGTACACCATTCTTTCAAACTCCCTGGACAAGGTCCCTGCCCCATCCTCTGGCCTTGCCTGGCCCCAGTTACCATCCTCTGGCTCAACCCATAGTACCCAGTGTGGGGTCAGCAAAAAGGGGAGAGCTAGGACTGTTTGTTGAATTGATAAATACATTTCTGCTGAATGAACTCCTAGGCAACCTTCAAAACCCCAGCCCCAATGCTCCTCATCCCTATGAAGAACCTTCTCTCTTCTGGGTTCCTCTAGCTCTGGTGCCTCCCCCTCTGGCCCATCCCTGCCCCCCACCCCGTGGGACAAGGGATAGCTGTCTGACTCTGCATCCCCTGGACAGGTGGCTTCTCAGGGGTCACAGGATCATGCAGATCCAGAAGAATGGGATTTTCTGACTTATCAAATGAATCACAACATCCCAAATTGTTTATTAAATGAGTTTCAATGTAGCACCATTCTCAGTGGGTGAGATTCTTGATCTTGGGGCAGAATTTTGAGTCTGGGCTTTGCGGCACGTGTCGATGTTATCTGGATGATGAAGAGTGGATGCTGAGAGCTGGGGATCAGACAACCAGGGCAGGTGGGATCTCGCTTTTCCTAGCTCCTCTCAGGGCCCCGGCCGTCACTTGAAGCAGACGTCCTTGTGGGAGCCGGCCGTGATTTGGCAGACATCCGGCTTCTCACCCTGGAGGAGACGGCCGCGAGTTGGGGTCTTCGAAGGCGACCTTATCCCCACCAGCTGAATCCCTCTGTTCCCCGTCCTGCTTACCTCGTACAACTGGCAGACCAGGTGTAAGAGCTGATCCTTCTCTTTCATAGGTTTCTGCACAAGCATGACAGGAGGTCACGGGTCCCACCCGCCCCAGCCAGCCCATGCTCAGCCCGGAAGGGGCTGCAAACGGTCCCAAGTCTGGGCCCCCCTGGCCTCCCGCTCCCAGACCGGTGGGCACACCCATCACCCGGGTCCCTGCCTGGAGGCTGCCCTGAGGACCGCAAGAGTTCTTACCCCATTGACGACGACCCAGGGCACGTATTCATGGGGTGGCTTCAGTGCGTCTGTGAGCTGGGCGTTGATGTGCAAGAGCTGTGTGCCACGGTCCCCCGTTGCACATGCCATGATAGAGTCTGGGGATACCTTTGGAGCATAGATCTGCAGGCACTGAGGGCAGAGGGAGAGCTGGTCAGCTGGAGCATTGCCTCAGCTTCCTCCCTGCTATCTCCCCAACGGTAACCCCCGACCAGCACTGCCCCCCCACTCCAAGCCAAGTTTCTGCTTCCTCACAGGGGACAGTTGGGCTCACAGGGATCCAGCAGAGTCCGTAAACATCAGGTGCTTAATACATGCCCGAGGGCAGGGGCTCAGGCTGCTCCTGTTTCCAATAAGACCAGACCTGACCCCTGGAGTGTTGCAGTTTCCTCGGAGCATCCGTACATGCTGTTCCCTCTGTCAGGAACACCATTCCTCCTCCTTCCCCTGAGTCTCCTGAGCGTGCCCTCCTCCTTTGTGCTCCTCCAGCCACACTGTGACTCTGTAGAGCTGGAGGTGTCTCGGGGTGACTCAAGTCTCTTGGGTGGCCCAGATGTTTGGTGAATGAATAAACAATCGGGGCAGATGAGTCACTCCTTTGGGAATTCTTTTTCATAGTCCTCCAGGGAGGTAGGGGGTCCCATAGCCTAGAGAACGATCATCATCTGGGTCCCTCCACATTCCTATTCATCCAAGCGAGGCACCTTGTCCAGGAAGCCCTCTGAGCAACCCATGCCCCTGGAAGATCTTTGTCCTCTCAACTCAGAGACTGAGACTTTGAGAGGGGAGGCAGTTTTGCTGGGGCTACTCAGAGAGTGGCAGTTGGGGGCCAGGCCTTGAACCTGGGTTTGCCTGGATGAAGAGAGGCCAGAGTCCCCCAGCTCAGGCTGAATGAGGGGCATTGCTCACCGGTTCCAGATTTTTCTCCATGTCTTCCAGTTCCTCTATGCAGACAATGGTCAGGAAGGCCCTGTTCTTCTCCAGCTGGTCCAACAGACAGGCCTAGGGGTGGGGAATGGGTGGGTGAAGACGTGAAGGGGGCCCCCCGAGGACCCCAAGACCACTCTGGGAATAATCATGGGTGTCCACAAATAAAGCGGAGAATGGGGAGTTCCCATTGTGGCTCAGCGCTAACAAACCCGACTAGTAGCCATGAAGACCTGGGTTCGATCCCTGGCCTCGCTCAGTGGGTTAAGGATCCGGCGTTGCCATGAGCTGTGGTGTAGTTCGCAGACGCGGCTCGGATCCCGCGTTGCTGTGGCTGTGGCGTAGGCCGACCCCTAGCCTGGGAACCTCCGTATGCTGCGGGTGTGGCCCTAAAAAGACTGATCAATCAACAAACAAACAAAACCAACATGGAGAATGAAAAAGTCATTAAATGGAGGCACACAGGCAAAAAACGGAGTTTGTGACAATCCCTTCCGAGTGCTGATTTCACCTTCTTTGTCACCCGCGGTCTCCTCAGCCTCTATGCTCCCCGCTGGGTAACTCTGGGGGCTGCTCACCTCCACCTTGTTCATTTTGCACTCCTGCTCGCCGTGCTGGCACGTGAACTCCCACCTGCCGCTGACGTTCCGCTCCTGAAAGGCAAAGGGGTTAAGTGCTGTCTGCCCGCCCCCCCCCCGGCCCACGCCCCATCCCCTGCCCCTGGCCGGGTGCCCTCCAGTTTTCCCCGGTGCCCACACACCTGGGCGTTTCCGTAGGGCACCAACGTGACATTGAGGATTTCCCTGACCATCAGCCACGTCGGGAAGAGCTCTCGGACTAGGAAGTACCGGCAGCCATCGCACAGCGCCTCATAGTAGAGGGCCACGTTGACAGGCGGAGGGTCAGATTTCCCCACCGGCCCCTGCGGGCACGGTTCACCCACCTGCGTGGGAGAAAGGGGTGCGAGATCAAATGCAGTCCCGCCTGGTTCTCTTGCAGAAAGAGAGCTGCCAACAGCAGGTGTTAACACTCCCTCCAGCTTGCCAGACGGAATCCTGACTCTTAAGGCTTCACCGCCTCCCTACATCTTCCTAAACCTCAGTCTGGCTGCAAAATGGGATGTGACGGAGATTTGCAAACAGTAGGGAGTTCATGTATGCACAAGTCTTGCTTTCCTCCAGGTGAGGCGAAACTCCACACCCGGGGGGGACTGCAAACAGTGAGAATTCAAGGCACGCTCACTTCTGATTCCAGCCGTCCATCCTGCCTTCTCAGCGGTGCCTACCGCCAAAGCGTGACCCTTTGCTTGTCACTTCGTCCCCAGAGCCTTGGCCCGGAGCTGAGCGTGGCTCTACACCCGCGCTGACTCCTTTTTTTAATTCTTCCTGGCGGCGGGCTCAGTGAACCCCTCCCAAGGCGGCTGCAGAGGCGGCGCCTAATAGGTGCTGACTTCCGGCTACAGCTGAGGGGTGGCGGTCGCCCGCGTCTGTGAGCAAGTCTCTCAGACTCCGGGGCATCTGCTTCCTCCGCACCAGAAACACGCGGGCTCCTCCCGGGCCGAGAGGCACCCGGTCAGCACCCCTGACGAATGCGGGTGGCCGCTGAGCTCATCGGGGCTTCCCCGGCCTCAGTGAGGAGATTCTGATTTCCGCTCCAGACGTACACAGTAGGTGCTCAATGCACCCTGGGGTGGGGTGGGGGAATTGCGGCGGATGGGTGGGGGGGTAGCTAAGCTACTCAGATTCCAGATGGGAGCTAAAGAGAAAGGAAAGTGTTGCCAGCGCGGGGGAGGGGGGGGCGGCGTTCGGTACGGATCCGAGAAGCACCTTCCAGACCTCAGGAGACCCCGCCGAATCTGGGGAGAGGGGAGGAGCCGTCGGTCCCTTGCTGGGGCGCCGGTCCGCGCCGTCCCGCCCCCCGCGTAGCCGTCCCTACCTTGCAGGGGGCCGCCTCCTGGAGGAGTGACTGCAGCGGGGACGCCGGCGCTGCCGCGGGGACCTCCGGTAGCAGCAGTAGCAGAGGCAGGAACGACAGGAGAGGCGACGAGGCCATCACGACGCGGGCGGGGGTGGGGGCGACGCGCGACGACGGGATCAGCCGCCCGGGGAGGGAGCCGCCTTTAAGCCGGCGGTGGCCCAGCCCCCCCGGCCGAACACGCCTCCTGGTGCCCACGCCCCTCGGGGGCCCGGGCGGCGTCTCTAGGCATCTCCACTTCTCTCTCTCTCTCTCTGTCTCTCTCTCTCTGTCTCTCTCTCTCTCTCTCTCTCCTCTCTCTCCTGTCTGGGTCTCCCTTTTCCACCTGACCCCCACCTCCAGCAGGTGCTGGGCCCCCATCGCCCGGACCGTGAACTGCCCTTCGATCCCCGCCCCGCGCCGCCCCTTTCCCGCAATCAGCCCCGAGCAGCTGTATGAGGCTCGGGGCTTGAGTACCTTGAGCAGAGGTACGGAGGGGCTTAGAGTCAGGGACACAGCGAGATCGAGAGTTAGGAGGGCCACGAGGGGCCCACGGATCCTTCGTGGGGGCGGCCCGCCCTGGCTCCCCAGCTCAGAGACTCCGCCTCCCCACCCTGCGCTCTGATGAGGAGGGGGCGGGGGAGGCGATCCTCTGCCTGGGAGCCGACAGGGGCCGGCGCATCTCCCGTCCGCTCCCTCTAGCCTGGCCTGGACCCTTCTTCCCCACCGTCTCCCCCTCCCCCTCTCAGGCTCCCCAGCCCCCCAAACTCCAGACCCCACAGCGTGGTCCCGAGAGGCTGACTCAGGCTTGGCCGCAGCTGGGCCAGAAAGCAGAAGCCGGAGCAGGGCGGGGCACCTCGCTTCTCTTGGTCCCCCCCACTCCTGGCTTGGGGGTGGGAGAGAAAAAAGCTGGCATTTCTTCTTTCTAGCGTCCAAGGCTGGAGGAGAGGGGGCCATCTGTGCATTCAGCCAGATCCCTTGTTGGAGGAGAAGCCGGGCTGGAGCCTTCATAACTGGAAGCCTGTACTGTGTACATGGGGTGGGGGCGAGGGATTGGCCCAGATAAGACCCAAGCCCGCAGGAATCAGCCAGACCCAGGTTCGCCCTGGGAGAGTGCTGGGCACCTTAAGTGGTGGCGCCTCAACTTCCCCTTCTGTAAAATCGGAGAAGTGAGGTTTGGGGACCAAAGCTGCCACGACAAGGGCTCCGAGGCAGAGGGGGTGTTGCCCGAGGCTGCGGGTAGAGGTGGCACAGCTGGGTTTGTGATCCTGGGGAAGGTATGGACAGGACAGCGGCGCAGGAGGAAAGAAGAGTCCAGATAAAGGCCTGCAGCCTGGGAGTGCTGGGCAAGTAACGGGGACATTCGGATTTTGCAAAGCCTTGACACGACATGGGTCTGGATCGCCCGAAAAACAGCTCAGTTCCCCAGCTCCCTAGCCTGGTCCCTTCCAGTACTGGGGGAACCCCAGCCTGCACGGGCCACATTCACTGAAGCTGGGGTTCCCCTGAAGTTCCCATTGGCTGGACGATCCCCCCATCCCACCCTCTGGAGCCATTCACAAAATCCATTTCCTTTGTAGAAGCTTCTGTAAGGCTAAGCAAGACCACTTGGGGCAACTGGTGTGTGCTCCATGCTCTACTGGGCGGCACAGAAGAAATAACAAACAGAATTGCTACAATTTTCGCTGTGGATATTAAGCCCCAGCCCTATAGGAGGAATTCGCAAACCTCACGCATTTCATCATGGAACCGTCAGAAACATCCAGTGAAGGCGGGGCAAGCAACTATTGACTCAGCTTGGTGAGCGGAAAAAAAATTTTTTTTTTGTCTTTTTGCCTTATTTGGGCCACACCCGCAGCATATGGAGATTTCCAGGCTAGGGGCCTAATTGGAGCTATAGCCGCCAGCCTTCACCACAGCCACAGCAACGCGGGATCCTTAACCCACTGAGCAAATCCAGGGATCAAACCCGCAACCTCATGGTTTCTAGTTGGATTTGTTAACCACTGAGCCAAGAAGGAAACTCCAGAAAAAAATTTTTAAACATTGTTATTATTATTATTTTTTCTTTTTACTGCCGCACCTGTGGCATATGGACAGTTCCAGGCTAGAGGTCAAATCGGGGCTGCAGCTGTCGGCCTGCTCCAATAACAATGGCAACACTGGATCTGAGACCTATGCTGCAGCTGTGGCAACGCCAGATCCTTAACCCACCGAGCAAGGCCAGGGATCAAACCTGCACCCTCATGGACACTATGTCATGTTCTTTTTTTTTTTTTTTTTTTTTGCTTTTTAGGGCCACACTCACGGTATATGGAAATTCCCAAGCTAAGGGGTTGAATCAGAGCTACAGCTGCCCGCCTATGCCTACGCCACAGCCACGCAGGATCCAAGCCGCGTCTGTGACCTACACTACAGCTCACGGCAACACCGGATCCTTAACCCACTGAGCGAGGCCAGGGATCAAACCTGCAGCCTCGTGGATTCTAGTCGGATTCATTTCTGCTGCACCACAACATGAACTCCACTGTGCCGTGTTCTTAACCCGCGGAGCTGTAGCAGGAACTTCAGGAAGAGGAAACTGAGGAGCAGAGAAGCGAGGCTGTGTTCCTGAGGACACACGGTTGAGCGCAGGTACCAGCTTGAGGCTGTGTGGGCTCTTTGTTCTCTTTGGTCCCCAGGCTGGGTTACAGGACTGAGAAGGTGAGCTTTACTGCATGTTCACCCACGCGCCTGGGTGAAGTGGGGTCAGGCGCGCGGGGGACAGAGTCCAGGCTGGAGTTATTTATGGTGCCTCGTGACTGGACACTCGGCAGGGACAGTGCTCCCAAGGGTTCAGAGCTCCCAGGCCAAGGGAAGTGGCTCCCGTCCTGAGAAGCCAGCGCAAGAGATGGGTCAGAGGCAGCCTGGTCCCTGCATCCCCCCCAGGGCTGCCGCGGGTGTGTTGGGTCCTGTCCAGGGAGGGGGGAGGAGAGGTTCCCAGCCCTGGAGGTGTGTGTGTGTGTGTGAAGCTGAGGGACAGGGACATTGGGGAAGGGGGACAGTGGTGAACACCGAGTCCAGGTCAAAGACACCGTGAGGACCCAGCTTAGTGTCTCCTGGGACACGGCCTCCTGAGCATCAGGGCCGGTGCCGAGAGGAGTCGGGGAAGATCAGCACGGAGGAGCTGGCACCGAGGACATCAAGGACAAGGGGACCCCTCGGGGTGGCACAGGAGGGGTTGCGGTGATTGATCCCCACTGGCAAGGAGGAAATGGCATATCAGTGGGGAGGCGACTTTTCGGAGGGCAGGGCCCGTGGCTGAGTGTCAGAACTTGAACTCAAACTTGGGGGGTGGGGCGCAGTGGGGAGCTGGCCCAGGGCCTCTCTGCTGTGTGACCTTGGGTAGGTGTCTCTGTGCTTCTGGACATGAACCTCTAAACCGGCGTGGGGGAGGGAGGTGGGGGTCAGCAGCCCCGAGCTAAAGAAGCCTGTCGCCCAAAAAGAGAGGCAGCCACCGAGTTCACTGTTTTTATACCCATATCAGTATCAACGTACCATACAAAACCCACCTGCCAGCCTGGCCAGGCAGTCAGGAGCGGGGTGGGGGGCCGTGGGTGGTGTAGAAAACCAGGGCTCTCATCCCAAAAGAGGAGAGAAGAAAGGGCTTTACATAGAGTCGAGGAAAAATAAAATCGGAACCCAACATGATCGAGAAGCCTCGAGTCTACATGGAGTGGAGGTGCTTCGAGTGGGCAGCCTTGTGTGTCAGCCGCCCCAGAGGTGCTGGCGGCCTCGATTTCTTGGAAGCCTGGGGCCGGCTCAGGAGTTTATTTGTAATTATCTTCTTTTGGGGGGGGTTACTTCTTGGGAGCAGCCCCATCGTGGGGATGACCCGGGGCCGGGTTTCACTTCAGGGTTTCAAGGGGAAGTTGGGGTCTGTGGGGCAGGTCCCGCCTGGCCCCAAATGTCACGGCTGAGGTTCTTGGAAGTGGCCGAGCGAAGTTCCGTCCTGCCCCGACCCCAGGTCTATGGCTTCAAAATCGGGGCGCCCAGGCTGGGGCTGCGCAGCCCAGGGGGGCCTCTGTAAACATGGCAGGTGCAGCCAGGTGGGGCTTGTGGGGACCCCGGGGGCCTGCGGGGGGCGGGCAGGGCACAGGGTCGTGGGTGGCCAGAGCCGTAAGGGAGAGTGGGGGAGTGGGCGGGGGCGTGGGGGCGGTGGGACCCCCAACACAGAGGAACAGAGAGACCGAGAGAGAAAGAGGGGACAGATGGAGCCAGAAAGAGATGGAGTGATGGAGGGAGATGGAGAGACAGGCGGACACGGAGGAAAGACTGATAGAACCGCAAATGCAGAGTCACTGGGAGAGAGTCAGAGGAAACCCAAGAGAGAAAAGACAGATTCGGAGAGATGGAGACCCCCGATGCAGCCGCCGCCCTGGCCTCAGGCGCCGGGGGGTGGCTCTGATCCGGGACCGCTGGGCGCTCAGCGGGCAGCAGGTGGGGGCCCGGGGCCCGGGGCGCGCACCGGGTGGGCGAGGGTGACGGTGAGCGCGTCGTTGTGCTGCACCAGCGAGGCGTGCTGGTAGTGCAGCACCAGCTCCTTCAGGGACCCGTACAGGTTGTAGGGCTCCGCGAAGCCAAAGCCTGTGGCCGTGCGGTAGATGACGCAGTGCTTGGTGTCACCGTCCACTCTGCAGGTGTGGGCGAAGGACTGGGTCAGCATTCCCCACCCCCCACCACCCCCGCCATGCTCTCCCAGCTCTGCCCCTTGGCCCCTGTCAGGTGACCCCCGCCTGGCACTCCTAAGTCTCAATTTCCAGGATGCTGACAAGGTCCAGACCCCACCATCCCCTGCTTTGATACCGTCCTTGCTTTTTCCCCTGTTCCCAAGAATCTGGGGCTTCTTCCTGGCCTTCTCGAGGTCTAACATACAGTTGGTGCTCAATGAGAGCTCCAGGAAGGGATGGGTGGGTTCCTTCCCTGGTTCCCTCTCCTCCCATCCCCACTCTACTCTTGGGCTCCCCTGCCAGGCACTCACACCACAGAGCAGGCATAGCAGCCTCGCTGGCTGCTCTCGCGGATGAGGAAGGTGCCATCCCGCTTGCCACTCAGCATTTCTTCAGCTTGCGTGCGATTGATCTTGCCCACATACCACGTGCGTTCCTCGTGGTGGGGGAGGTCATCCTCATCCTCCATCAGTGAGTACTGGCTGTGGGGCGGGGGGTGGGGAGAGGAACCCCGATCACTTACCTGCTAGTCTCCAAGGTTCCCCCTGCCACCTGGACAACTCTTCCTTCCTGGTGAACTCCTACTCGTTCTGCAAAACCCACCAAAAATGACCCCTCCTCTGGGAAACACCCCTGAAAGTTCTCACTCACTCCTCAGTCTCGTTTTTGATCCCCAACCATTCGTTGATTTTCTTCTGCCGGGCGCCTTTCTGAGTGAGCCACCTGGTGGGAAGAGGAAAGGTGGGCTCATGTTGCTCTGCTGGTAGAGGGGAGGGAGGCTGCCACACAGGCAGGGTGAGCCCACAGTGGGCCAGGCCAACCTGGCTGGAGGCAAGGGTTGACAAATGCAGGTTCTGGGTGCAATACCCCCGGCTGCCACGGGAGGTCAGACTTGGCTGGGCCAAAGATAGCTTGAACCCAGGTGGGCTCCCCTGGCTCGGCTCCTACTTAGTATGTTTCTGATAATACGTTTGAGGCCCTGGGATTGTGCCATCATGGCACGGTCTTGTCACTACCAGGAGGTTCGGTCATGGGGAGGGGGTGCATGTTGGTGTGCTGCACAGAGCAGCTGTCTGTTCTGCAGCTCCATTTCCCGCTTGTAAAGGGGAACTTTACAAAGTGAGCTGATGCGTGCACGGTGCTCACCGGGCACACAGCAGGTGCACATAAGCATTGAAGGCCCAGGCTGGGAGGGGGGCAGGATCTCGATGAAGTCCTCAGTGGATCAGCGGGCAGAAGTGGGATTTGGGGCTCGGGCTGGGCACTGCCTGCTGGTTCGTGCAGTCAGCATTCACGGAGTGGGTCCCATTGGAGGCTCCCAATGAGCTGGTCTTGTGGGACCAGTGATCCTACTCCACAACTGAGGCTGAGGCCGCAGCCCAGGGATCCCTTCTCAGGAAGCCAGGAGAGGTCTGATCAAAAGAGAAGGGGCCTGCAGACAGACGAGGGGGCTAGGTGGGGCTGCTTGGTGGAGGAGACGAGAGGGAGACGCCTGCAGAGGTCACCTGGCCAGGTACTCACACGAGGTACTGGTCTCGGATCTTGCGCAGCTGCATGAGGTCTGGCTTGAGGCTGTTCATGCGCTTGTCAATCTCTCGGTTGTCGGAGGCCTGTGCCCGCAGCTCCTGCTCCAGCTTCGTGCGGCTCTCGTGGATCTCGGCAATGCGAGACTTGAGCCTCTCTGAGTTAAGCAGGATCCTGTAGGAGGAGTGGCTCAGAAGCTTCTGGTGGCTCCCAGTCTCTACGCCTCTGCCCATGCTATTTCCCTGAGTGCTCTTTCCTGGCCAACTCCTATTCATCCTTCAAAACCCATTTCAACTGACCTTGCCCCCCACCCCACCCCGAGGAACCCAGGTTGCCTCCTCTGTTTCCTTTCTTTTCTTGCTTGAGGAGCCAGACTCACCTCTGCATCTCTTTCTCATTGCCCTCACGCCGGAAGCGCTCCAGATATTCTTTGCTGCACTTCTCTTGAGTCTGGCCCTGCTCCTCAAAGATCTTGATGGTCTCATTGAAAGCCTCGATGGCTGTGCGCTTCATTTGCAGCTCCTGGAGAAGAGGACAAATCTCAGCACTTCCCGCAACTCTCCCCACAAGTCCTTCACGAGGGGGAAAGTCAGATCCCAACTCTGAGAAGGAGACGCTTTCCGAGCTGTTCCCTCCGCCGGGCGCATCATTCCTCCAGCTCCTGCCGCACCAGACCTGCTCCTATTCGGCCTTCAAACCCTCCACTCCCCAAACCTGCTCTGCCTTTTAAATTTTATTTTATTCTATTTTATTTTTTTGCTTTTTCTGGGTCACACCTGCAGCATATAGAGGTTCCCAGGCTAGGGGTCTAACAGAAGCTGTAGCCGCTGGCCTACGCCACAGTCACAGCCACGCGGGATCTGTGCCGTGTCTGCGACCTACACCACAGCTCACGGCAATGCTGGATCCTTAACCCACTGAGCCAGGCCGGGGATCGAACCTGCATCCTCATGGATACTAGTCGGATTCATTAACTGCTGAGCCACGAAGGGAACTCCTATTCTATTTTATTTTATTTTTGTCTTTTTGTCCTTTTATGGCTGCACCCGCGGCATATGGAGGTTCCCACGCTAGGGGTCCAATCGGAGCTACAGCTGCCGGCCTACACCACAGCCACAGCCACGCGGGATCTGAGCCGCGTCTACAACCTACGCCACAGCTCACGGCAACCCCGGATCCTTAACCCACTGAACCTTACAGGTTCAAGGCCAGGGACTGAACCTGTAACCTCATGGTTCCTAGTCGGATTCGTTTCTGCTGCGCCACAATGGGAACTCCCCACTCTTCCTTTAGATCCTTCTTTGGGCAACTTATGAACACCTAGGTCTGTCGGTATGGCTGAGAATTCATAAGACTGGTTGCTACAATTCATGGGGCTCCTTCTCAGAGTAGGTGCCACACTGCTCTCCTAGAACCTGCCAACAGCCGTCTATAAAGTCAGATTTTTTTTTTTTTTGTCTTTTTAAGGCTACAACGGCAGCACATGGAAGTTCCCAGGCTAGGGGTCCAATCGGAGCCACAGCTGCTGGCCTACACCACAGCCACAGCAACGCCAGATCCTTAACCCACTGAGCGAGCCCAGGGATCGGACCCGCAACCTCATGGTTCCTAGTAGGATTTGTTTCTACTGCGCCATGACAGAAACTCCCAGAACTATTTTTTTTTTTTTTTTTTAATTTACGGTCGTGGCTTCAGCATATGGAAGTTCCCAGGCTAGGGGGTTGAGCTGGAGTGGCAGCTGCAGGCCAATGCCACAGCCACAGCAACGCCACATCTGAGCCACATCTGTAACCTACACCACAGCTTGCGGTAACGCCAGATGCCAGATCTCACTGAGCAAGGCCAGGGATCCAACTCGCATCCTCACTGATGCTCTATCAGGTTCTTAACCCACTGAGCTACAACGGGAACTCCCAAAGTCGGAACTATTAATGGAGAAACTGAGGCCTGCGGGGGCTGCTAAGCCATTTCCAAGGTCATGATAGTCCTAAATGATCCCAGAAAGGTGTCTTGTCCACTCAGAACCTCAGGTGACCCATCACTAGAAAGGGGACAAGAAATATTACTTAGGCACTACAGAGGAGACAGGAATTCCCTGCTCGAGATGAGACGTTCAGTCTAAATGAACTGCATCTCAATGAACAAAAGACGTTTATTAACACAGCCCTTGAGTGATAACCACCTCTTTTCCTGTTTTCAAAGACACTGCTCAGAGTTCCCGTCGTGGCGCAGTGGAAACAAATCCAACTAGGAACTGTGTGGTTACGGGTTCGATCCCTGGCTTTGCTCAGGGGGTTAAGGATCCGGCGTTGCCGTGAGCGGTGGTGTAGGTCGCAGGTGTGGCTTGGATCTCATGTGGCTGTGGCTGTGGTGAAGGCCGGCAGCTGTAGCTCCGACTGGACCCCTAGCCCAGAAACCTACATATGCCGCGGGTGCGGCCCTAAAGAGCAAAAAAAGACACTTTTCTTTTCCATGATCTCCTGACCCTTTCTCTTAGGCAACTCTTGGTCAGGCTGTTATCATCATTTTTTTTGCCTTTTTTTTGTCATTTTAGGGCCGCACCCGTGGCATGTGGAGGTTCCCAGGCTAGGGGTCTAATCGGAGCTGTAGCCACCGGCCTTCGCCACAGCCACAGCAACGCGGGATCCGAGCCGCGTCTGCAACCTACACCACAGCTCACGGCAACGCCGGATCCTTAACCCAATGAGCGAGGCCAGGGATCGAACCCGCAACCTCATGGCTCCTAGTCGGATTCATTAACCACTGCGCCACGACGGGAACTCCTGTTTACCATCATTTTGAACAACATCAAGGTTGAAGGGGATGGAAGAGTGACCAAGACTCGTGGTTCCCGTTTCCACATGGGGACACCGAGGCTCAAAGCCTCAAGCAAGACATCGCCCCTGGCTTGGATGCTTCTGGGAAGCTGGCAGCTGCCTTCTCACCTGATTTTTTTTTTTTTTTTTTGTCTTTTGTCATTTTACGGCCGCACCTGCAGCATATGGAGGTTCCCAGGCTAGGGGTCTAATCGGAGCTGTAGCCGCCGGCCTACGCTGCAGCCACAGCAACGCAGGATCCGAGCCGCGTCTGCAACCTACACCACAGCTCACGGCAACGCCGGATCCTTAACCCACTGAGCGAGGCCAGGGATCGAACCCGCAACCTCATGGTTCCTAGTCGGATTCGTTAACCGCTGCACCATGACAGTAAATTTTTTTTTTTTAAAACCATGTATATTGATTTCTATGTTCTTTTTTCTTGAGGGTGTGGGGGTGTCATGCCTGTGGCATGTGGAAGTTCTCGGGCCAGGGTTCAAACCCGTGCTGCAGTTGCAGCCTGTGCCACAGCAGGCAACGCCAGATCCTTCATCCAGTTTGCCACAAGGGGTCTTGATTTTTCTTTTTTGTGATGACATTTCTATTGATTTATTTCTGGCCGCACTTGAGGCATGCAGAAATTCCCAACCCAGGGATTGAACCTGTGCCTCAGCAGTGACCCAAGGTGCAACAGTGACAACACTGGATCCTTAACCCCCAGGCCACCAGGGAACTGCTTTCCTTTCTCCTTTTTTTTTTTTTTTTTGCTTTCTAGGGCTGCACCCGCAGCATATGGAGGTTCCCAGACCAGTGGTCGAATCGGAGCTGTAGCCGCCGGCCTTCGCCACGGCCTTCACTACAGTCACAGCCACGCGTGATTTGAGCCACGTCTGCGACCTACACCACAGCTCACAGCAACACCAGATCCTTAACCCACTGAGCAAGGCCACATCCTCATGGATACTAGTTGGGTTTGTAACCTGCTGAGCCACAACGGGAACTCCTACTTTCTTTTTTTCCTTTTTTTGGCTGTGCCTGAGGCATGCAGAAGTTTCCAGGCCAGGGATCAACACAGCCATAGCAGTGGCAACGCTGGATCCTTAACTAGCCAAGCCACCAGGAAACTCTGATTTCTATGTTTTTAGGGCAGTCCCCTGCTGCTAAGAGCCCGTTCTGTGACCTAGAAGTGGACATCTGTCCCCATGGCCTTGTCACTGCCCCTCCAGGCCCGGGTCTCCAGGTGGGCACTGGCCAGCGGTACCTGGGAGGTGCGTGTGTACTCTTCATAGAGCTGGTCGTACTCGCGGCTCTTGTCCTGGTACTGCTGGTGGTAGACCTTGAGCTGGGCGCCCACTGCTTCCACGCTGTCCTCCTTGACGATTTGGTCCTGGAGATACCGGCTGCCATCAGGGAAGCTACCCGGCAAACAGGCCCCGGGGCCCGCCGGCCCCGCCCACTCTGCCCTCGGCTCCCGCCCCGGCCCCGGACCTGCTGGTACTTGGACACCGGGTAGAGGAGCCGGGTGTCCAGCTTGGCGTTGTACTGGGCCAGGGACTCATGGCGGTAGTGGGTGATGAGGTCCACGACAGAGCAGAAGGTGAGCGGCTCCGAGAAGCCATAGTGCCCGTCTCGGTGGAAGACCTTGATCAGCTTGTTGTTCCCCCCTTTCCTAGGTGTGCGTGAGACGGAGGAGTCAGTGCCCAGCAGCACCCCCGGTCCTCCGACCTGGGTCTTCTTCCTCCCACCTCTGAGCCCTAGTCTCCCTGAAGGGACAGGTCCCCCACCTGAGGGTCAGCGTGTACTCCCCCTGGATCTTGCTAGATGCATCTCGGACCAGAAAGGTGCCATCGGGGGTGTCTCGGAGTTTCTCGTTTACCTCCTCTCTGCAGAGAAGCCAGGAATTGGGGCTGCCCAGCCCAGAGACCCGGCCCTTCAGGCCCCGCCCACCACGCGGCCCCACCCCACAAGCCTACCTGGAGATGTCGCCCCAGTACCACTCAGCATCCTGCAGGGAGGGTGGGCTCCCCCCATTGGCTGTGGGCGCTGGCTTTGCCTTGGGGGGTTTAGGTGGCAGTGCTGGGGGACAGGAAAACAAAGGCACAATGAGCACCGACCGCATACTGCGGCCAGCCCACTGCAATCAAGCCGTCCGATATAGGCAGGGCCCAGAGTAGGCATTCTTGGTTCCCAACAATAAGATAATACGGGGGGTGGGGTGGGGGTGGGTCACCTGGGGGTGCGACCTCCTGCTCCTCCAGATGTTCCTGAAGCAACTTCTCCACCAGGAGCACAGGGAAATCGGGGATGGGCTCAGTCCTAGGGGGAAAGGGAGTGTGGTGAGCACTGGGTAGGGCCTGGTGTGCACGTGGTCCTGCACACCTAGTCGGGAATATACACACACACACATATGCATATGTATACATACATATATATACATACACACACATATATATATATATACATATATGGTCCTTTTAGGGCCACACCCACGGCATATGGAAGTTCCCAGGCTAGGGGTCAAATTGGAGCTGCAGCCACTGGCCTATGCCACAGCCACAGCCACAGCCTCGCCAGATCCGAGCCACGTCTGTGACCTACGTTGCAGCTCATGGCAACGCCAGATCCTTAACCCACTGAGCAGGGCCAGGGATTGAATCCATGTCCTCATGGAAACTAGTCGGGTCTGTCTGTTACTGCTTAGCCACAACAGGAACTCCTCATAGGGGGAATACTGACAGAGCCCGTGAGGGGAAGAGTAGATGATGCCGGCGGCTGTGCGGGACCAGCTGCTGTCTATGAATATGCAGAAAGCGCTCAATAAGTGCTCACACAACAGACAACAGCAGTTCAGCAATCTAGGGGGAGCAGAAGCGAAAGTAGCCCCCACCCACATGCCTGCCTTCTTCTGGTCTAGGCACTGTCACCTGTCCCAGGTCCTGCTGGAGACTCCCTGGAACTCAGGTCCTGCCCCTTGTTACTCCTCCTAGCCTCCCCATCACAACATCTCTGACCTTTTCCCTGGCGTCCTGTCCCTTTTTCATCGTCCAGACCCCCTCCCTGGCTAAGTCTCCAGCCCGGCCTCCCAGAGCCGGCCGCTCACCCGTCGGGCGCGCCCCCTGGTGGCGGCGCGCGCAGCAGCAGTGGCCCGAAGGTGGCACTCAGGGCTCGCACGGTGGGGCCCGGGGCCGCGGCGCGCCGGGCCACCCGGCCCAGGTGCTGGAGCAGGAAGCGCAGCGTGAGCGCACGGTGCAGCGGCAGCGTCGGGGGCTCCAGCGCCGGCCCCACGGGCCCTGCGGCCTCTGCGGAAGACGCCCGGGGCGGGGTGAGCCGAGCCCGGCGCCCGCCCCCTCCCCAGCCCGGGCTGTTTGCCAGGCTCACCCCGCAGGGCCCGGTGTGCCTCGGCCGCGGCCTCGGGTGTCACGAGGGGCGCGGGCAGCGCCAGCAGAAAGCCCTTCACGCCTTCTGACAGGGCTGCCGCGTCCCACTGCTCCACATCGCTCAGGGACCAGTCTGCGGGTGCAAGGGATGGGGGGTTACGTGGGTCCGAGGCAGGTGCAGGGACCGGGCACATGGCTCTAGGGCGGGCTCCTCTCCCTCTCTCGCCCACTGAAGCTTCGCCTCACCTGTGCGGGCGGCGGGTGGCTCAGGCCGGTAGCTGTCTAGCCCTGGGAGGAAAGGGGGTGGGGTGGGTAGGTCAGCTCCGCCCCAAGTGGCAAGATCAGCTCTCAAATGGGTCCGGGGTGGCTCCTCAACCTCCCAGAGAGGAGAGCAGGAGGAGGGGAGGGAGATGGTGGCAGAGGACACAGCCCATGCACTGATGGGGCCCAGAGCATCCCAACTCAGCATCTTCCATACAGGGCCCGGCAGCCCTGTGAAGGGGATGAGGTCCCCATCAGCAGAGGGAAGCAAGCGGAATCCAGGGGTCACAACCAGACTGAGGCTCACCTGTCCGCTCAATGGCCTCCACGAGCTTCACCAAGATAGGGGGAGCCACATCAGGTGGGGAGAACTGCTCGGGTAGGTCAGGGAGTGTGTGGCCTGGTGGGAGGAGAGACTGTTGGCAGGGTCCCTGGCAGGACCCCAGCCCCTTTCATTGACTGCTGCACCTCAGCGCGGGCAGCTTCAGGCGGGACCCGGCTCGGGCCAGCGCCTGGCATCTGGACCGCTGTCCTGCGGGAGACACGAGGCCCTGTGGGCGGGGCCGGCCAGGCTGAGTTGGTGGGAATAAAAACTGCTGGGTTAAAATATCGGTTCACACGAGTTCAGAGACCAGATGTCGCTGGTTGATGAGTGTCCCCCCCACCCCCCCAAATGCTATGTCAACTTCCTATTCCCCGGTACCTGTGGCTGTGACCTAACTTGGAAATTGCATTTTTGCAGATCTAATTAAGGTAAGGATTTCAAGATGAGATCATCTGGGATTTAGGGCCCTAAATCCAAGGACTGGTGTCTTCCTAACACGAGGCCATATGAAGACAAAAGCAGAGAAGGGGGTGATGTGGCCACAAGCCAAGGTATGCCTGGAGCCCCCGGAAGCTGGAAGAAACAAGGAAAGATCTTTCCTGAAAGCCTCCAGAGGGAGTGCGGCTCTGCCCACACCTTGATTTTTGGACTTCAGGCCTCCAGGACCGGCAGAGAATAAACTCCTATTGTTTGAAGCTACCCTTTTGTGGTAGTTAGGTACAGCAGCCACAAGAGCCCCACACATCGGTTGTTGTGCTGTGCAACCTCAGGCACAAGACTTGCCCTCTCTGTGCCTTGGTTTCCTCTCTCCCTTCTTAGTGGGAACAACAAAGTGGTTGAAAAGAATAAAAGGAACAGGCCCGTCTGGGTCATAATAACTCATGCCAAGGACCTTTCTCCATTTTCTAAGTCATTTTGCTTAAAAAAAAATTATCTTCCCCCTTTTAAAAATGCAGACCCCCTGCCGCGTCCCCCCCCCCTGCAGGCCCCCCCCTCCCTGCTCCTGGCCCATGTTTCCGCTCCACCCAGCCTTTTGTGTTCAGGCGCGCTCTGCCTGCCTGCACAGCAGCGGCGACCATTTGATGCAGCTTTGGCCCTTGGCGGGGACGCCCTGGCACACAGCAGGGGCAAGCCGGGGCCTGCGGGGCCTCCCTGAGTGATGGGCCAGGTGCTGCCTGGAGCTGAAGAAAGGCCCAGCTGTGTTGAAAATGCACACAAAAAAAAAAAAAAAGAAAGAAAAGAAGAAAAAAAAAGAAGCAAAGAAGAGGAGAGGAGGTGGGTGACATTCTGGCTGGGGACAGACGTGGTTTTGAAAAGCGACTCTGAAATTTTCCGGTTTGCACAACAGAGAAGGAGGTCCCATTAGAACACCCATTTTACAGATGAGCAACTGAGGCTCAGGGAGGGAGCAGCCTCTCCCCGGTGCACAGCCAGGCGGGAGCCCAGGCGGCCTCAGGCTTCAGCACGCAACCCCCCTGAATGGCGCTGAATGGAAGGAAGGCAGGCGGCATGCTGCCTGGTGGTCCCAGGATCCCGGAGGGGACAGGGTATGCCAAAAAGGACCGATCCCCATTTCTAGATGAGGAAACTGAGGCCTGGAGAGGGCTGGCCCTGGCCAGCGTCACAGAGCCCTGGCAGATTTGGAGGGCGGGGCTGCGTGGCCGCCCCGCCTGGAGTGGGGACGCCTGGAGTGGGGACGTGTGTGGTGGCTGGACCCGGGCCAGGCAGAGGAGGAGGCGGCTGTTACCAGGGGGAGAGGCAGATTCTGGCTGGAAGCCCGGATGGGGCTGCCTCCTGCTCCTCCAGGCCAAGGCGGGACGCAGGCCTGGGCCCTGGAGATGCCGGATGCTGCGAAGCCCAAGCCAGCGCCCCACTGCCTCAGCACCCCGCCATCGCACCCCCACACCGGGGAACTCCGACCTGACCCTCTTTGGGCCTCAGTGTCCCTCTGGCACGAAACATCAAGCAGGCCTCCGGGTGGGGCCACAGTGCCTCCCAGGGCTTCGGCCTTCACTGGGTGGCTACCCCTGGAGCGGGTGGGACAACCCCCTTGCACTTTGGTCTCCCCATCTGTACACGGGGGGCCTCACTGGGCTGCTGTGAGGGTGGCAACGGACCACACCGGGGGCGCATCGCTCAGCAGCACCCCCCGCCCCCAAACCTGAGCCTCAGTTTCCCTGGTTGGAACTGATACCACCGCCACGTCGGATCCGAGCCGTGTCTGCGACCTACACCACAGCTCACAGTGACGCCAGATGCTTAACCCACTGAGCGAGGCTGGGGGATAGAACCCTCATCTCTATGGATGCTAGCTGGATTCTTAACTCGCTAAGCCACAATGGGAACTCCCGAATATGCTACCTTCTCTGGGCTTTTTGTCTCCCGTTTTTTTCCTTTTTCTTTTTGTCTTTCAAGGCCCGCACCCACAGCATATGGAGGTTCCCAGGCTAGGGGTCCAATCGGAGTTACAGCGGCCGGCTTACGCCACAGCCACAGCAACGCGGGATCCGAGCCGCATCTGCGACCTACACCACAACTCACGGCAACGCCGGATCCTTAACCCACTGAGCAAGGCCAGGGATCGAACCCCCATCCTCGTGGTTGCTAGTCGTGTTCGTTAACCCCTGAGCCACATCGGGAATTCCCTCCCTTCCTTTTGGAAACTGGCAAATAAGGTTAGCGAGGGGGTTCCTCGAGGGTTTCTGCCTGCAAACCACAAGATGAACCTAAACCAAGGCTCTGAATCCTATTGGACACTACCTCTTATCTTCAAGATTAATCCCACAAAGTCCCTGAGGTGAGGACCCATCCTCCTCATCTGCTTGGCCTGCGGGCTTGCTCCCCGAACCTGCCACGACCTTCCCACCGCAGGGCCTCTGCCCTCAGTGCCTGCTGCCTGGAGCCCTTGACCCCTGGCTCTCAGGAGAGGCTCCCGCCTCTCAGCATCTGTCATCACCTAATCATATTCTTTTGCCAGGAACCGCACCCGGCCCTTGAGAGCAGTGCGATGAGCTTGTCGACTGCCCAAAAGTTCTTATTCCTCCCCTCCTGGAAGAAGCATCATTGCCTCGCTGGAAAGAAGAGGAAACTGAGGGTCTGAGGGTACCCCTCCCGCCCCCACCCCTGCCGGGGCCCCGATCTGTCAACTCACCTGGCTCAGGGGGCCCCTCTCGGGGCCTGGCAGGCAGCGGGCGGGGGCCACGTGGGCGAGGGCCAGGCCGGGCCAGGGCCACGGGCCCCAGGAACTCCACATAGGTGCCGGGGAAGTCACCGCGCTGCCGCGTACGCTCATTGAGGCCAGGCATCCAGCCCACGCTCTGTGGGCAGCGCTCGCTGCCCTCGGCCACACCCAGCGCCTGCAGGGCTGCCCTGCTCACCACCAGCACGTCGCCCGGCAGCAGCTCCAGGTCCTCCGGCCGCTCCCGGTGAAATGGGTACAGCGCGCGGTACTGGAAGCCCTCGGCGCCAGCCATGGCCGGGCAGGGTGGGGTCTGGGTGATCAGGTGGCTGCTCGGGGACCCAGTGGCCCCATCAGCCGGGGGGGGTGGGGGCTGGGCTGGGAGGGTCCGCTGGCTGGGCTCGGGGACTCAGACGTGTACTTCCACCGAGAAGTTACAGGTGACACTGGGATCTCACGCCTTGCTTCCCCCCATTATTCCACGACCCTGACAAGGGCCGCTAGTTGCTCCGTCCACCATTCGTCACCTGGTGGGAGGGGGTCGGCAGCGTGATCTCAGGTCACTTAGCCGCTGCGTTCCCCCCTCAATCCGTGGGGCTGGGCCAGGCCGCTCACTCCCTCACGTGGGGGGCCATCGGCTCCCGAGGCTGGCGGCTCTTCCAGCTGCGCCAGGCGAGGGGGCCGAGGGCACAGGCTGTCACCATGCTGGGCTTGGGGTGCCGACCTAGGGACAGAGGGACAGGGCAGCGTCAGCCGGTTTGGAGTCCTGCCGCCCCCAACTCAGAGACGGGCCCCAATCCCCACTTAGAATTCTCTGATCTGCCGGCTAACCTCGGGCCAGTCCCCACCCCTCTCTGGGCCTCAGTGTCCCCGGCTGTAAAATGGGTGGAATAATAGCCCTCCCTCGGGGTTGGGAGCAGAGCTCCCAAGAACCTGCCCCGACAGACTGCACGCTCAGTGAAAAAGCTCTTCATAGCCCTTGTTAGGGATGGGGAAACCGAGGCTCAGAGCAGGGAGGCCTTTGCTGGGTCCCTGGATGGACCAGGAAGCCAGGACTCAACTCAGATCCGCCCACCATCACAAGACCCACGTGGCCAAACAGTTACACCCAGAGCGGGCAGGGCGTGAGGGCACGGAAAGAGACAGCAGGGGCGAAAGAGGTAGGAAAGAAGGCCCAGCGCAGAGGCCCCGCGCAGGCACAGGCCTAGAGGTGAGTCCAAACAAACGGATCTGCAGGGTTCGAGAAGGGGACAGGCGAGTCCTGACATGGCTCAGTGTGGGGGCCACAGGAGGTACTCAAAACAGGAGAGGATGGGTAGGAGCCCAGAGGACCTCAGCCGCGGTGCAGACACGGGGCCAGCAAGGGGTGGATGGGGGTAGGGCATGGCTGCTGCCAAGGGGGAGGCTGCTGGAAGGGCAGCAATCACCTCCCAGGAGCCCTGAGTCTCAGGCAGACGCAGCCTGGCAGACACATCCCCATCTCGGCCCTGCAGGTTGAGTTCTCCTGAGAGGTTGGGCGGGGGTGGGCGGTGCTTTTCTGGAGGGCGGGTCCTCACAGAGGACAGAAGGGGGCATTGGCCAGAGGGAACAGTACATGCAAAGGCTTGACGGCAAGAAACGCTTGCCAAGAGTTCAGGGTGGCTCTAAGAAAGCCTCAGAACACGCAGGGCCTCGAGTGCCAAACAGAGGGTCAGGCTTTATTCTTCGATCACGGGGAGCGGCAAGAGGTATGTGGGCAGGGAGCAGAAGCTCCACATTCCAACTTACACGATTCCCCGGCCCCTGTGCCCCCATTGTACAGGTGGGGAAACTGAGGCCCAGCGAGAGGGACGTCCAGGAAACCTCCTGAATCCGTCTGTTTGCCCGCCTCCGCGCCCTGGCGAGCACAGGTTTGCACACGCCCCGGTGAGCGCGCCTGGGAACCCGTGCTCCTCGAACCTCGAATCCAAAAGGCGGGGTGGAGGGGCCAGGCCCGGCTGGGGGCTTGGGGCTGGACACAGAGCCTGCGTGCTCATGCGTGTGAAGATGCACATTTGAGCCTGCGTGGACCCCGCAGACCAGCCCAGGGGCCGGAAGTGGAGTCGACCCTCTACTGTCTTGCACCCTGCTATGCCCCACACAATGCCTGGGCACCCCTCATTACTCCTCGACGCCCCACTCCTGGCAGGGCCTCTCTCAATTCAGGGCCGCGGCTCCAACCCTTTATCTCTGCCTAGGGTCTCGCGTTCTGCCCTCATCGTCCTGCCCTAGACGATGCATCGCAGCCAGATCGAGCCTGAGGCCTCCCGCTCCCTGCGGCCCCCTGTTCCCGCGGGGCTCGATGCAGCCCAGCTCGCGTTCTGGCTTCAACCGTGGCCCCACACTCTGCCTGGGCGCCCCGCATTTAAGCGCACCCGCAGCCCGGCCTGCCACGCGGAACAGCCCGGACTTACCTGGTTGCGGCCGCCTCCGCCGCCGCCGCGGCAGCCGTCACGCCGAGCTGAGCCCGATCCGTGGCTACACCGCGGCCGCCGTCGCCGCAGCCGCGGGATCCCCGCCTCCGCTGCCGCCGCCGCCGCGATTCCGAACGGTCGGGCCCGCCCCCGGCGGAAACAGCCGAATGTGTTCGGGCCAGGCGGGTGAAGCGAGACGGAGGCGGAGCCTGGGGGCACCCGAGTGCTTCCGGAAAGAGCCGAACGTACTCCCGCGGGACTGAAGAGTAAGGTGGGGGGTTGCCCCGAGATAACCGATCATTTCCGGAAATAACCGAGCACAATCGGGTCAGATGAGCGACCCGAGCTCGGCTCGGCTGCTCTCAGAGAAGACCGAGCAATTCCGGAAATGGCCGAGCGGGCTCTAACGGGACTGGCCGAACAGGGGGTGCATCTGGAGAGTTCGGAAAGTTTCTGTCAAGAACCAAATGTGCTCGCTTGGTCCCAAATGAGGCACTAGGAACTTAGATCCAGAGGCAACTTCCTGAAACTGCCAAAGCATGGACGGCTCCTTAGGGCGAGCGAGGTGGCCCCAAACTCAGGAGGTGGCGGAGATGGGGGAAGCGGTTCGCCACAGAAAGCTGAGCTTTTCAGGAAACAAGCTGATGGCCCAGAGGGAGTCGGGGTTGAAATCTAGGGTCTCCACGGTAGCCCCGAGGACCCGGGAACAGCTGAATCAACTCGCCGGTAGGAATAACTAACCCAGTGCGGGCCCAGATGCGCAGGCTGTTTCCGGAAAGAGCCAAGACACTCGGAAACGGGAGGCGTGGCCAAAGGTTTCTGACCCTACGGACTTCGGAAGTAACCGAAGGCACTCGGGCTAGTCTGGGTTCCGATGCGGGCGAGGAGAATTTTAAGGGACAGCCCAAGCAAAGACTAATATAGAAAGGACACAAAGATGGTTTATTTATTGACACAGCTTCAAGGCCCCAGACGAAGCCCCTGAAGGACAAAGCCTCTAATGGGTATGCACACGGAGAGGGCAGCCGGAGGCCGGGACCAGAGAAGGCATCGGGAAGACTCTCAGTGACGAACGCCCAGCAACCTTCAAAACCTCCTACAAGGAGTTCGCTTTGTGACTCAGTGGTTAATGAATCCGACTAGGAACCATGAGGTTGCGGGTTCGATCCCTGGCCTTGCTCAGTGGGTTAAGGATCCGGCGTTGCCGTGAGCTGGGGTGTAGATGGCAGACGCGGCTGGATCTTGCGTTGCTGTGGCTGTGGCGTCTGCGGGCGGCTACAGCTCCTGTTAGACCCCTAGACTGCGAACTTCCATATTGCCACGGGTGCGGCCCTAGATAAGGCAAAAAGACCAAAAAAAAAAAAAAAAAATCTACTACAAGTGACTTTGAGCCACGGGTCCGTTTTCATCCAGCTTCCACCCCACTCTCCCCTTACCCTTTTCCTGGCCCCTCACAAATCCAGACACTGGACCTCCTCTTTGTAAATGTGGGCTTTTATTCACTGTCAGCTCCGGGATGGAAGGCGGGAGCAAGTCATGCACAGCCTTGGTCTAGCTCCAGCACCGCATGGTGCTGCCTGGGTGTCTCCAGAAGGAATGCAGACGGGGCTGCGGTGCCTGGAAAGTGCCCTCACCACGTGGGACACAGTGATAACTTGCGAACAACCCACACGTGGGAGAAAGGGAGGCTCTGAGATGCCCAGTGGGTCACTTAGCATCGCAGGGGAGAGATCTGGAGTCTGCTCTGACACTAGGGTCAAGCTACCGGGGCAGAGACAGAGCCTGGCAGCATGACTCTCACCAGGCAATCACGGGATGTCTCGGCCCCTTCCCAGACCTTAGTTATTTGTCTGTAAAATGAGGATGTGGACACCACTTCTAGCCTTCTTAAGGCTGGCTGAGGGAGAAGCCACAAGTAAAAAGCGCTTGGCATACAGTAGGTGCTTAATAAATAGTCATTGGGATTAGCTTTGTAAACACAAGGAAACCGAGGCACAGAGTCGGGAAGCCATTTTCCCGGAGCCAAACATGAAGTCAAGATTCAAACTTTGGCCTTACTACCCCCTGGTTGGATTTTCTCACTCGAACTTCATCCCAGGGAGGCTCTGACATATGGAGGGCACCTCCGGGGGTGGGGTGGGGAGGTCAGACACATCATGGTCAAGGGCTCACCCCGGTGGGCGTCAAACACACAAAAAAATCTTGTCTAGGGTGGGAATCCTTAATGTTACCCTGCAGTGCCCTTTGAGCCTCTGCCTGCCAGGGCATCAGTGTCTGTCTGTGAAGTGGGTGACCCTTCTGACTAGATTTGGTGAACTTCTACACATACATCAAAGCCCCAACCCACACTCCCTTAAGCCTCTAGGGCTGGAGGGAGGCTCAAGCACAGCTGGCCTCAGGATGGGGGCAAGGATGGTGGGTAGTAGCCTTCAGAATCGGGTCCATCATCAGGATTACTTTGTTTTGTGGTGGAGGGGGAACTGTTGGTGGCCTCTCCAAGTCACCCAGATCGGGCCTGGACAGGTAAGCTTGGCTGCATCCCTTCAAACCTGTGGGTCTTGAGTCAGGGATGGATGGGATCAAGTAACACAAGACAACTTTAAAAGTACAGAAAAACGAGAAAACATGAACACACGCGACTTGTCCAAAGTGCTTCCTTCTCAGCCCAGGGGGCAGGGTCTACGAATGGGCCCCAGGTGCATGGAGCAGGACCCGGGCAGCCGGCGGACCAGTGGCGGCTCAGTCTGGCTATCGCTTATAAAAAGTAATAAATTAGTCGCAGGGATTCGCTGCTATTTACAATGCCACCCTGGTCTCCCACTCCTGCCCCTACGGCCCCCTGATTGATCGGCTCCAAAATGCAAGGGAGGCACTTCCTACACCTTCCAGCCAGAACCACGATGGTTTCTCATCTTCCAGGTGTCGCAGGCTCAGTCTCCATCCAGATGTCAATTTATGGGGGGGAAAAAAAAACATTCCACAAAAAAAATGCACAGCTTCCAGGCCAGGTAGAGGCCAGGCAGGAGGGATCAGTCTTTCCCAGCAGGTCCGAAGGCTCCTGGCAGGGCCTCGGCGCCCTCCACGGAGATCTGCGGCACTAAGGGGGGTGGCCCCACAGCCTCCTCAGGCGGCTCGTCGAAGCTCACCTCCTGCACGGCTTCCTGCTTCTTGAAGGAGTCTCGGCGCTCCGAGAGATGGAGCCGCCGCATGACCACCAGCTCAGAGTCCGGCCCGCGGCTGCGGCGCCCCAGCTCCCCGTCCAGCCGCTCACCTGAACCCAGCTTATCGGCCGACTGGCCACGGCGCAACCTCGGGGACCGTGTGGGTGCAGGCGGGTGCCCTGGCAGGGGCGAAGGTGAGCGGGGTGGGGGCGGAGGCACAGGTGGGCAGGCCAGTGGGGAGGGTGGGATGCTGCTGGTGGACTTGCGGCGGCCAGCTTTGGGGCGAGGCGGTCCGAGCTTGGCGGCCAGGCCGTGCAAGGAGCTGGGGCGGGTGTGGCCAGCGGCAGCTGGAGAGGCAGGGCTGCTGGAGCTTGGGGATGCACTGGGTGGGGACGCTGTGTCTGTGGGTGACAAGGGAGTGTCAGGGCCACCAGCCTCAGTGTCCCGGCCTCGAGGTAGGACCCTGGGACTGACTGCCAAAGCCCACATTGTTCCTTGCGACCACCCATCGTGCCTGATTTTCCCTTTATTTGCAGAGGATATTCCTATGGCTTAGATCTGGTGAACTCCTACTCATCTATCAAAACCCTAGCTCCGGGAGTTCCTGTCGTGGCCCAGCAGAAACGAATCTGACTAGGAACCATAAGGTTGCAAGTCTGATCCCTGACCTCGCTCAGTGGATTAAGGATCCGGTGTTGCCGTGCGCTGTGGTGTAGGTCGCAGACGCGGCTCGGATCCCGCGTTGCTGTGGCTGTGGTGTAGGCCTGCGGCTACAGCTCCGATTCAACCCCTGGCCTGGGAACCTCCACATGCCGGTGTGGCCCTAGATAAGGCAAAAAGACAAAACAAACAAACAAAAAAACCCAGCTCCTATTCATTCACTTCTCATGTGATGACCCATCAAATCACTGGGCCAAAGGTATGCACCCACCGTCTATCCATCCACCCAGTAAGCCATCTACCCACTAGTTCTAGAAGTTATCTAACAAGGGCCCTGCCTCTTTGTCCATGTCCATTCCCTACCCCTAGGCCTCAGCCCCAGAGGACGCCTGGTCTGAGGAAGGCAAAGACAGCACACATACACCCAGCCTGCTGGCCAGAGGGAGAGACGGCATTTGGGGTCCACAGGAGTCAGTGAGGGCTTCCTGGAAGAGTTGCTCTTGGCTCTCCTCCAGGAGGCCTTTGCCACCTCTCTGCTGGATTGCCCCAGCCTGTTCTCGCTCTAGCCTGATGCCAACCCGGTGGGGCTAGGGCTGTCTGTCTCTGGCTGCCTCTTATAGACTAGGGACCCTCAGGGTTGGGCCAAGCCACCAGCATTTCCTGCTCCAGAATGAACTTTCCAGGCCCTTTCTGGCTCACACACCCTTCATGGCTCCCTATTGCTGGCCCCCTGTTTAAGCCCAACTCTTTGGCTTGATCCCCCCTCCGCCCCCGAGCTTTCACATCTCTTCTCATCCTTTGCTCATGATGCTCCTTCTTCTGGGGCACACGCTTCCCTGCCCCCACACCGGTCTCTGACAGCCAGGCTGCCTCTCGGACTGTCAGACGTCATGTCATCCCGTCCTCCCAAGCCTGGGCTGATGGCTGCAGCCCTGAGCCACCCTTCTTCCCAGGGTGGCCCTGGGTGTACACCCACCTGCTGGGGCATCGGGGGCCGGGCTGCGGCAGGGCGTGGTGGGGCTAGGGGAGAGGCTGTGGGTGGGCGAGCCCGGGAGGCTCTCGCTGGACGACAGGGAGTGGTGGAGGCCGGAGGAGAAGCTGCGGCTGGTGTGCAGCACGGACGACTGCTTTGAGATCTTCTTGAAGAGTGACTTCCGTCTGGGGCGAGAAACCCGTATTCTTCAGAAGCCCCGCCCGCAGCCCCCCACCCCCACCCCGGGGTCCCCCCAAGCGCGCCACAGCTCCTGCACCAGCCCTCCCCCGCGGCCAACCCTCCCTCCTCACCGGTCCTGCGTCTCCCGCCTTCGGCTCCGCTTGCTCCTGCGCGCCATGCGGCCCTTGGTCACATTTTTCCGCGCGGGGCCCACCTTGATGGAGGTGTTCTCCAGGGCCGTGGTCCGAAGGGCGATCTTGTTGCCGCTCTGCAGGCAGGACGGCCAGGGGTTGCCAGGGCGCCCGCCATCCAATGAGCCGTCCACGCCCCCCCCCACCCATCAGAGCGGCAGATCCTATCCACCCACTTCTGAGCTAATGACCCCACCCCTCATTGGGCCAAAGATGCGTGTCACCATCTGTCCATCCAGCCAGCGAGCCGTCCACCCACCTACTGGTCCCAGGAGCTATTCGACCCGGGACCTGCCTCCCCACTCGTGCCCACCTCCCCGCCTCCTGAAGGCCCTTGATCTAGGAGAGGCAAAGATGGCACAGATACCCCCGGCCCCACAGGGTCAGGGTGGGCCAGAGGGAAGGCCAGGAGTGGGGCATCCAGGGGGCAGGAAGGGCCTCCTGGAGGCGTGGCTCTGAGGGATGGTATGTAGGGGACTAAAGAAGGAAGCAGAGGCGCGGGATGCAAGGGTGGACGTGGAGCCGCGGGGTCGGAGTCCGGGAAGAACCACGCAGAATCAGAGGCCGAGGCCAAGGGGCTGGGGATGGAGCTCAAGGGAGCAGCCCAGCGGGGTGGGTGGGGAGGGGAGATCTGGGGGCCCCGGGGCTGGGCCGCACCTTCAGCAGCAGCTCCACCACGTCCATGTGTACCAGACCCAGGACCGACTCCCCGTTGATGTGGGTGATGAGGTCTCCGGCGCGCAGGCCCGCCTCCTGGGCGGGGCTTCCCTCCTCCACGTTCTGGGGACGGGAGGAGGCGGGGTCAGCGGTTCCACAGCCAGGGGCTCCCGCCCCGCTGAGGCAGCTGTGGGCCCCGCAGCAGGCTGCTGCCTTTCACATCGCCTGCTTCCCCAGGCCTCGAGGGCTGATCCGAGAGTGCCCAGTGGGGAGGGGTCGGGCCCTGGGCTGAGGGAGGGAGGACAAGGCACCCATTGTGCAGGGGCCGCTTCGTGGCACCCGCGGCCTATGGAAGTTCCCAGGCTAGGGGCCTAATCAGAGCTGCAGCCGCCGGCCTACACCACAGCCACAGCAAAGTGGGATCCAAGGTGAGTCTGCGACCTACACCACAGCTCACGGCAACGCCAGATCCTTAACCCACTGAGTGAGGCTAGGGATCGAACCTGCGTTCTCATGGATCCTAGTCGGGTTCATTTCCGCTGCGCCACAACGGGAACTCCTCCACCCACTTGCCCAGTCCCCTCCCCATAACTGACAAGGACCATAAAGGCCCAGGTGGCTTCGCTTCCTTGTCCTGGGCTCCAGAACCTCACAGGCGATGCACACTTGTTTGCTTTCCAAGACTAAACAACGCAGCTCTGAAAGGGAAGCGCCTCGCCAGGGCAGAGCTGGACTCAGAGCAGGTCCAGCCGTTCCCGCCCAGCCCGAGACCAACTCACCCACACCACGTGGTGCACGGTGTAGACATCACTGTCGCCCATGTAGACTCGGATGGCCCGCAGGCTGAAGCCGTACTTCTTGCCCGAGCTGTGGATGACAATGGGGGGCCGCAGGCTGCCGCACACGGGGGAAGGGTCTCGGCTCGGAGAGGAGTCACGGGACGACGGGTTCGAGGACAGCGAGCGTGGGGACAGGGGACTCATGAGGGGGCCGCCACTGCCGTCATCTGTAGGGATGAGGTTCAGAGAGGGGGTCACTCCCTGGTGGGGCCCCTCACCAGGCACTTTTCCCTCCCTCCACGCCGACTGCTCTGGTTGCTTTGCGGCTGCTCCAGTGCCCCAAACACTCCCCCTTTCCATCCAGGCCTTGGCACACCCAGTGACCGCTGGCAGGAATGCCAGCCCCCTGCTGCTCCCCCTCTCCCGGGGCTCAGTCCCTAACAGCAGCCCCAACAGCACTGGGAGGGGTCCCCTCCGGCTCCCCCTGGCCAGAGCAGTGCAAAGGACGGGGACAGACAAGCAAAGACGAGGATGGGCGGCGGGTGTTACCTGCCGTGATAATGAGCGACAGGGCGGACACGGAGGCGGACTTGGGCACGCGGCCCCCGCTCGGGGAGGTCTTGGATTTCTCAGGGGCTGAGTCTCTTGGGCCCCCAAGGCGGCGGCCCCGGCCGGCATCCAGGGCCCGTGGCGTGGAATGTCGCGCACCGGTGCTGTTGCTTCGTAGGCGCGCGTGGCTGAGGGCAGCTGTGTCAGCTAGGAGGGGTCGGCAAGGTCGGGGTCAGCCTGGCCCTCCCAGCTCACCACGTGGCCCCTCTGCTCTCAGGAGGCAAACCCCTTCCTCCCTGGTTGGTGTGTACACAGTCTAGCCCCCGGCCTTTGTTCCGGCAATTCCTTCTTCCTGTACTGCTCTCCCTCTAGCTCCACTCTCGAAGCCTCCTCTTTCAAGAAACCTGCCTTCACCCCAGTCAGACCCCTAACTCCCACTCTTGGAGTGCCCCGGTTCAATTCCTCTCTCCTGTCCTGATCCAGTGAGGCTGAGGTAGCACCCCTAGACTAACTGAGGCCTTTGCTAGACAAGTGAATGTGCTCTCTGGAGAACTCCTACTCATCCTTCAAAACCCATCCCAAACAGTCCCTCCTGTGGGAAACTTGACAAGACATTACCCCTCCCATCCTGGATCCCACCTACCAGAAAGGCTGGAGGGCTTAGACATCACAGGGGTGGCTGCTGGGGGTGGGTCAGGCTCCCCTAGAATGAAGATGGGCCTTTTGGCCACGGGGGCTGGGCCGGCTCCCTCATCCTCTGATGAGAAGGCAAACTTGGGCATTGTATCCAGGCTGATGGTGTTCAGGAGAGATGGGCTAGGGCCCCGCTCAGGCTGGGAGGAGGATGAGTGGCAGGAGGAACCGGAGGATGTGCAGGACCTCAGCCTGTAGCAGGGAAGAGCCGGCGTCACACATGTCAGGCGCCGCCACCCAAGGACACCCAATCTCCCCTAGTGGCCACATCTTAACTCTCGGCCTGGGGTCAGAGATGAGCTCCCTCTGCTTGCTCCGTCCTCTGTGACCGCCCAGAGAACTCCTATTCATCTTTTAAAACCCAGCTTCCAACACCCATCCTCTAGCAGACACTAATTATTTCTGTTGAGTCTAGACTTCGAAAGACGAACAGGACTTCATTAGCAAAGAAAAAACAGTGCGAGCAGAAGCCTGGCAGCGCGATGGTGTACAGCTGCTTTATATTCGGAGTGGTCAGGAATGCAAAGCCAAAAGGAGTGATGATAGGGGCCAGGTTGGCAGGGGGCTAACAGGCTAATATGTTTGACCCTTTTCTACTGGGCCACTGGGAAGCTCTTTCCAATGTTAGATTTTGTGGCTCCACCCCCCGCCAGCCCACCTACCGGACATCGATGCTCAGTCGGCGGCCATAGTCCCCCTCGCTGCTGCGATCCCACCCTTCCTCCCGGTCCTCACTGAAGCTTCGTTCGGCGAAGGTTGGGGTGGGCTGGGCAGCCAAGAACTCTGAGCTGCTGTAGACCTGGGAAGCAATCAAAGATAACAGTAACAATGACTGCCCTGTGGGGACGGTTCTATTGAGTGCTTCCTACGTGCCTGATGCTTTCCTGAGTCACTTCCTCAAATCCTTACTCACCACAACTCTAAACCCATAGAGTCTTTAGCCCACTGCATGGGTGAAGACACTGAGGCTCCGAGGGGCCTGGTTACCAAGTGAGCCACAGCTGGGGTTTCCTGCCCAGGCCCAGGAGCAGTGCAAGTTTTTTGAGCAAAGGAAGGAACTTCAGCTGGTGAGGGTATAAAAACCCAGCATAGCAGGTCTGCTTACAATTGCCCCAAAGTGGAATCAATCCAGATGTTCAACTGCGGAATGGATGAACAAAATGCGGTCCAATGATACAGTGGAATATTACTCAGTCATAACAAAGAACGAAGCACTGACACATGCTACCATATGGGCCAGCCTTAAGAAGTTAGACACGAAAGCCCACATAGTGTATGATTCCTTTTTTTTTTCCCCCTTTTCTTTTTTAGGGCTGCACCTGTGACATATGGAGGTTTTCCAGGCTACAGGTTGAATTGGAGCTGCAGCTGCAGGCCTACGCCACAGCCACAGTGATACAGGATCTGAGCCGCGTCTGCGTCCTACACCACAGCTCACGGCAATGCTGGATCCTTAACCCACTGAGTGAGGCCAGGGATCAAACCTGCGTCCTCATGGATACCAGTCGGGTTTGTTACCACTGAACCACAGTGGGAACTCCTGTATGATTCTATGTACGTGAAATGTCCATAATGGGGAAATACACAGCGAAAGAAAGCAGATTAGTGGTTGCCAGGGCTGGAGGGGGGGATATGAGGAGTGACCACAGATGGGTACAAGGTTTCCCTTTGGGATGACAGAAGTGGAACAAGATAGAGGTGACAGTTGTACAACAGTTTAAAATGGCTAAAATATCTTATACTAAGTGAAATAAGTCAGAAGGAGAAAGACAAATACCATATGATGTCACTTATCTCTGGAATCTAAAATGTGGCACAAAAGAACCTGTGTACAGAATAGACACAGACTCAGGAGTTCCCGTCGTGGCTCAGCAGAAACGAGTCTGACTGGCATCCATGAGGACGCAGGTTCGATCCCTGGCCTCACTCAGGGGGCTAAAGATCAAGCATTGCCGTGACCTGTGGTATAGGTCACAGATGCAGCTTGGATCTGGCAATGTGGCTGTGGCATAGGCCAGTGGGCTACTGCTCCAATTCGACCCCTGGCCTGGGAACCTCCATCTGCCACGGGTGCGGCCCTAAAAAGACAAAAAAAAAAAAAAAAGAATAGAAACAGACTCACAGACTTAGAAATCAGACTTGTGGTTGCCAAGTGGGAGGGGGAGGGAGTGGGATGGACTGGGAGTTTTGGGTTAGCAGATGCAAACTATTACACTTAGAATGGATAAGCAATGAGATCCTGCTGTACAGCACAGGGAACTATATCGGGTCTCTTGGGATAGACTATTATAGAAGATAATATGAAAAAAACTATATATATATATATATATATATATATATATATACACATACATACATACATGACTGGGTCACTTTGCTATACAGCAGAATTGACATTGCATTATAAATCAACTGCACTTTAAAGAATTTTTCTTTTTTTTTTGCTTTTTTGCCTTTTCTAGGGCTGCACCCGCGGCATATGGAGGTTCCCAGGCTAGGGGTCTAACAGGAGCTGTAGCTGCCGGCCTTCGCGGGATCCGAGCCACATCTGCAACCTACACCACAGCTCACGGCAACGCCGGATCCTTAACCCGCTGAGCAAGGCCAGGGATCGAACCCACAACCTCATCGTTCCTAGTCCGATTCGTTAACCACTGAGCCACAATGGGAACGCCAAAAGAATTTTTCCAAAAGACTAAAATAGCATATTTTATGCTATATGTAGTTTACTACAATAAAAACAAATGTTAAAAAAAAAAAACAAAAAACAGCAAAACAAACATCTTGCCCTGTTTCCGGAGCCCTGGCTGCATCCTGGGCCCCGGGCTCACCTTGCTAAAGCGGTGGGAGCAGGACGAGAACTGGGGGATCTCCGCGGAAGACTCCTCATCGTTGGTCTCATCATCCTCAGAGCCCAGGTGGCGGTAACGCTCCGAGCGTGCTGTGGGAGGGAAAGGCATGGGAGGCGGGCACAAGGGCTGTGGGGAGGGTGTCCCAGGCGGGGAGACGCTGTCGGGGCGAAGACACTGAGGTGAGACCATGCCTGATACATTTAAGAACCAGAGGAAGCAGACTTAGTATCCAGGAATAAATTCCAGTTGTGGGAGTTCCCACTGTGGCTCAGTGGGTTAAGAACCCGATGTAGTGTCCATGAGGATGCAGGTTTGATCCCCGGCCTCATTCAGTGGGTTAAGAGGATCTGTTGGTGCTGTGGCTGTGGCGTGGGCCCCAGCTTCAGCTCTGATTTGACCTAGCTGGGAACATCCATTTGCTGCAAGGACGGCCGTAAAAAAGCAAAAAAAAAAAAAAAAAAAAAAAAAAATCCTAGTTGCACCCTAAAAGCTATGGGATCACAGATGGGAATTCTTGTGTCTGAGCCTCAGTTTCCTCCTTTTTGAGATGGGCTGCCCGGAATTAGGTAAAATTGTGCCTCTCAAACATCAAGGATATTCCTCATTTTACAGAAAAGGAAACAGATGCTCAGAGAGGACCTCTGACATGCTCAAGATCACACATCGCGTTCCGGAGGAGGCACTGGAAGCCGAGGGCATTTAGTCTGTTTGGCCAGAGACCCAACTGGGGAGCGGGAGATTTGTCTGGGCCCCCCAAAGTGCTCAAGGGGACCCCCCTCTGCCAGAGCTGAGCGAGGCACGCCACCCTCCTTTATGCCGGGCCGGGCACTCAGGAGGCTAAACCTGCTGGGGAACCCCAGGCAACGGTCTGCCACACTCAGTGCCTTGGTTTCCTCTCCTGTAACCCAAGGGGGTGCTGCAGCCTCCTGAGCTCAGAGGCACAGGGAATCCCAGTCAGGGACAGCCAGCAGACATGCCCCAGCTTCTTGGAAAGCTCAGGAAGTGAAAAGCTCCAGGCCCAGGGCAAGACGCCAAGCTGGGGCAGACACCTCCTCCCCACCCCGGCGGGACAGCAGAACTGGCTTCCCGGACCCCCACTTACTGTCGAAGTAGCTGGTGTCATCTTCGGCCTCAAGCTGTGGCACGAACTCGGCCTTGTGTCGCAGAAGCCCCGCCCAGTCCAGGGTCCAGAAGAAGGGGTGCTGCTTTACTTCGTGGGTGCCACCTGCAGACATGCCCCGCTGAGCGCTGTGGGTCCCCAGCCCCGGGTCCCCTGAGGTCAATTATGAACCCGAACTTGGCCGACACAGAGCCAGAAAGATGCGAGGAGAAACCAGCCATCCTTGAAGAGCTCAGGAAGGGGACAAGCTGGGGACAGAACGCAGGCCCTGCTCTTCCCTCTGCTGGATTCTGGGATCCAACCGTCCAGGCCTCCTTCTTAGGCCTTTTCACATATTTCTAGCCCGTGGAGCAGAGCTGACTGGCTGAAGAAATCTCGTTCTTCAACTTCAGCCCCCATGGTCCTCTCCAGGGACCAGGCTTCATCCTGAACGTGATCCATAGCGGCCACGTAATGGGTGGCTACATGAGTATCAATTAATCCCTTAATTACTAATTAGGTGGCTAGGGAAACTTGGACAGTGGGACCCACTGGGCTGGGTCTTTGGGGATCTTAGGACATATCCCATGGTGACTTGAAAGGGTCACATATAGAGCTTCAGTGACCCCTGTCTGTCCCAGACCCAGCTGCCTGCTATTCCTTTAAAGTCTTATGTTAGTTCCTGGCGAGCTCCTATGCATCCTTAAAAACCCCAGCTCTAAGTCCTCCTCCTCCATGCAGTCTCTCAAATAGAACTCTTGTTTACCCCAATCCTCATCCCACCCACCTGGGCCCCACCCCCACCTACATACCAGTGCCCAGACGGTCCAGCGGGCTCTGCCGCAGCAGTCTGGTGATGAGGTCCTGGGCATCAGCTGGCAGGGCCTCATCCCCCTCTGGCCACATGATCTCATCTAAAATGAGAGGAGGGAGTGAGGGGGCGGGGAAAGGCCTTCCTAGCACCTCCCATCACCTCTCCTCCTCACTGCAGCTCCAAGTCATCAGCCTCCTCTGCTCCTTCAACGTCCGTACCAGGCCTGGTCCCTCACGGCCTTTGCTCAGGCTGTGCCCTCTGCCAAGAGCACCTTCCCTTCTTCCATCAGGCGGACTCCCTCCACCACCCCCAAACCTGCCACCCCGTCTCCCTTCTTCCTGATTCTTCTCTTCTTTGGCATTTTTTTGGCCCGATTGCTCCATAACTTGCTGATTTCTCTCGCTTATAGTCTTGCCCTTGGCTGTGTCCCCAGCATCCAGCTGGGGCTGGGCACACCACAGGTGCCCAGTCCACCTGTGAGGCTGCTCCCCTCCCTGGCACAGGTGGGGGAATGGCTGCCCCAGAGCCCAGGTGGGACCAAGACTTAAACCTGGGGCCATGATGGGGGGGTGGGCGGGGGAAACGCACCACTGACCACCTGGCCAAAGAGCTCCTCTGGGGTATCTCCAAAGAACGGCACACAGCCCACCAGGAATTCGTAGAGGACGACGCCCATGGCCCACCAGTCCACCGGCTTCCCATAGCCCTGGCGGAAGATCACCTCGGGGGCGATGTACTCAGGCGTCCCGCACACCTGCGCCGGGTGACACAGGAAGCTGAGGATGGCCCCCAGCCACGGAGGAAATGGGGGGAGAGAATGACAGGGGCAACTGATTTTCTGCTGGGTCTCGCCACATCCCGAGGCTGAGCTCCAGGCAGAGGATGGCAGACAGTCTCCACACACCTGCTTGTCCACGAACTCCCGAGTGTCCTTCTCGATGTGGCCCTCGTAGAGGTTGGTGGCCATGCTCATGAGCCCGATCTTAGACAGGCCGAAGTCAGTTAGCTTGATGTGGCCAAGCGAGGTGATGAGCAGGCTGTGGGCAGGCAGGCGGGGCACTCAGGGCTGGGGGAGCCCAAAGCGTTGGCTGCTTCTGCCCACTCCCCACCCCCGCCCCAGAACTCAGTTCCACCCCCAGCAGCCCAACCCCTCCATGCAGCAGAGAGTACTCCCTGGAGTTCCCTGGTGGCTCAGTGGGTTAAGGACCAGGCATTGTCACTCCTGTGGCTTGGGTCACTGCTGTGGTGTGGGTTCCATCCCTGGCCTGGGGACTTCTGCATGCTGTGGGAGCAGCAAAAAAGAAGAAAAAAAAAAAAAGGAAAGAAAGAAAAAGAAGAAGAAGAAGAAGGCACTTCCTGTGCATAGCCACACTGTCAAAAGAACCAATGGGTCTGGGCAGTATTGCAAATCTGGTAAAAATCTCCGTGCACCGACTGGGTGCATGTGATGTCGCTGTTGAGCACCTACTGCATACTCCGCTGTGCAAAACTAAAGTTCCTGAGAATCATAGCATCTCCCCACTGGATTAAAACATCTTTTGAACCCCTCTTGGGGGAATTCACAGCATACTTTAGCACCTGTGTCCATTAGTTTAGCAAACTAAATACTACTGTAAGCACCTACCGTTTATGTCCCCCGTTGAAAAGTGAACATGTCAAAAGAAAAAAGAAAAGTGAATGTCTTTAGCACCTGCTGTGTACAGAAAATATTTGTGCCCTTTATGAGTGCACCAGTCTTTATTTATTTATTTATTTTTTTGCTTTTTAGGGCCGCACCCGTGGCATATGGAAGTTTGCAGGCTAGGGGTCCAATCAGAGCTATAGCTGCCGGCCTACACCACAGCTCACGGCAACGCCGGATCCTTAACCTCCTGAGCGAGGCCAGGGATTGAACCCATAACCTCATGGTTCCTAGTCGGATTCGTTTCCACTGCACCACAACAGGAACTCCATGAGTGTACCAGTCTTTAAAAACTTGGAAATTCCTCTGTGGTGCAGAGGGTTAAGGATCTAGCATTGTCACAGCTGCAGCTCAGGTTCAATCCCTGACCCAGGAACTTCCACATGCGGAGGGTGCAACGGAAAGAAAAAGAAAACGTTGCACGCTTACCATGTATGCTGCTGTTCACATTTTCTTGCAAGCTTAAATATATAAACATTTTAAGTGATAAAATGATACGCACCATCTTTACAAAGTCATATTTTCATACACTCCTAGGAACACCTGTCGTTTAAAAATAAATTTCTGGAGAATTCATGGTGTGTACCCAAGTTGTTTGATGAGCCATTTATTTTATTTTCTATAAATTGTATCGGAATATATAGTTAACTTACAATGTTGTGTCAGTTGATGAGCCATTTATTTGGTACCTACTGTGTACCTTCAAACAATTCTGTGCGACCATTGTGTGCCTCTGGTGTTTTTCAAAAATAGGGATGTTTCCTGAATTACTGTGTACACCAGCTGTGGAAAAAACACTTTGCTGTAGCTCCAGGTAAGCCAACAAGTTCTGCAGCATGTGCAAGTTCCCAGGCCTGGGACTGAACCTGCGCCACAGCTGTGACCCAAACCTCAGCAGTGATAATGCTGTATCCTCAACACATGGAGTCACCAGGGGACCCCGAAAACGTTCATTTCTTGCACACACTGACTCTATTTGGTACTTTATTTTATTATTATTATTATATTATTATTTTTGTCTTGCTGTCTTTTTAGGGCCGCACCCCAACATATGGAAGTTCCCAGGCTAGGGGTCTAACAGGAACTACAGCTGCCAGCCTACGCCACAGCCACAGCAACGCGGGATCCGAGCTGCGTCTACGACCTACACCACAGCTCACGGCAATGCCGGATCCTTAACCCACTGAGCGAGGCCAGGGATCGAACCCCCGTCCTCATGGATGCCAGTCAGACTCGTTTCTGCTGAGCCACAATGCGAACTCCCAAATGTGACCTTTTTAAAGAGATAGGGTCATCGCAGAAGTGATTAGCTGAGGTCACACTGGCATATGGTGGCCCCTAATCCCAATATGACTGGTGTCATTAAAAAAGGGGGAAATTTGGCTTTGTTTTCTCAGCCACTTGCAAACTATAAGATGCACTGAAAGAACGCTGGGCACCCCCTCCTCCTTTTTTTTTGTCTTTTAGGGCCACATCCGCGGTGTATGGAGGTTCTCAGGCTAGGGGTTGAATCGGAGCTGCAGCTGTGATTCCACAGCCACGGAAACACCAGATCCGAGCCACGTCTGCGACCTACACCACAGCTCACGGCAACACCAGATCCTTAACCCACTGAGAGTGGCCAGGGATTGAACCTGCGTCCTCATGGATACTAGTCAGATGCCTTTCCGCTGAGCCTCGACAGGAACGCCCATGCTGGGCTCATAATGTTTATGGTCACATGGCAAGTACCTCCATCAGAGAAAGGGACACCTGTCACTGGCACACAGTGTGCTCAATACATGCTGACCTCAAAGTAAAAACTTTATAAATAAATGCAGTTGAAATATTTGGGGCCTGACACACAGTCATTTCCTCATAACTGTTGATCTGACCACCTTTATACAGCTGGCACCCAATAAATACATGCCAGTTTAAATTGCTTTATAAGGGTTTCTGCTGCGGTGCAGTGGGTTAAGGATCTGGCGTTGTCTCTGCAGCAGTTTGGGTCACTGCTGAGGCCGAGATTCAATCCCTGGCCCAGAGTTAAGGATTTGACATTGCTACATAGCTCACAACTGCGGCTCGGATTTGATCCCTGGCCTGAGAACTTCCATATGCCACACGTGTGGCCAAAAGCATGTACTTTTCATCTCAAAAGGGTCATCAGTGTGTGGGGAGTTAGTTTTACCACTGTCTAGGTTCCTTAAAATGGTAAACACAAATTATGTATACAGCGGGTGCCAAATGCATGTGCTTTGATTTCCCAGCCATTTGTAAACTACAGGATGCCCTGAAAACATGCAGACTTATGTCCACACCTCCACATGGCAAGTCCCTGAGAAACTCACACTTCTTGCCTGGTATCCAGAAGTACTTGATATAAGAGTGGCCCTACTCTCTGTACACAGTAGGTGCTCAATTAATGCAGGGGGCGAGTACTTTGAAAACTATGTAGGGGTTACAAAGCATGAGGGATTATTCACACTCACGCTTGTGTTTCCCACCCACCCACAGAGGACCTGGCACTCAGTAGGTGCTTACTAGATGCTAGAATGAAATAAACACCCCAAGACTCCTTCTTCTCTGCACTAATACACAGCAGGTGCTCAAGACACGCATAGTCCCTTTCTTCACATAGAAGGTTTATGCAAAGCTGGTGCCTCATAAGTGCATGTTCACTTCCCTTGTGTGGCAGCAGCTCAGTGACGCCCTGGTCTCCCCCCTACCCCGTCCAGTCCATGCTTCCTCTCTTTGCCTGGCAGCACCTCCATAGGTGCACCGTCCTTCTCCTGCACACAGCAGGGGCCTTTAAGTACCTGCTTTCCTCTGTACACATCAGGTGCTCAACATGGCCAAGATCTTTGCCTTTAGTCAGCAAGGGCCCCAAGATGCCAGCGGAATCCAGATGGGGGTGCTGCTGAGCAGCTCCCGGCCCGCTCAGAGGCCCCGCCCCCAGGCCGCTCTGAGCCACGCCCCCAGGCCGCTCTGAGCCCCGCCCCCAAGGCCCTGTCCCTGAGGCCCTCGCCGCCGCCGCCCCGAGGCTCACTTGTCAGGCTTGAGGTCCCGGTGCACGATGCCGTAGTTATGCAGGTACTCCAGCGCCAGCACCGTCTCCGCAAAGTACATGCGCGCCATGTCCACGGGCAGCGGGCCCATGTTCTTTAGGAGGGTGGCACAGTCACCGCCTGCAGAGAGGCGGAGGGGCCCTTGGCTGTGCATGCCCAGGCTTGTGCCTGCATGACCTCCCGACCTCCTGAAAAGCATCCCCAGTCGCTCCAGAATCCGGGTGAGGAGCGGGGAGGGGCGGGAGGCTGGGCACGACTTCCCCCAGCAGCGCAGCAGCCTTTGTAAGTAAACAGTCCCTTCCCCTGTACACAGCTGGTGCCTCCTGAGTGCCTGCCTGCTCCCTCTCCGTAGCCGGCAGCACCTGGGTCAATGAACATCCCTGCACTTACCTGAAGGCTCTTCTCTGTCCTGAACTGCAAACTCGGGATCCCACAACTCCTCAGCCTGGTCCCCAGCCATCCCACCCTTCCCACTGGTCCCTCCGTCCCTTGCGCGCTTTTACACTAGCCTCCGGGCCTCCGCCTACCAGTCCCCTCAGCCTACCAGTCCCCTGCCCCCCAGGGTGCTGCCCTCATACTCCTCTTTGGGGTCCCTGCAGCTCCAACCCCCACAGGCTAGCTTCCCCACCACAGACTGAGGGTCCCCCCAGGCGGGCTGGGACCCCATGGAGGACCCCAGCAGACCCCAGCTCGGTCCAAGGAGGGACTTTCTCCCGGATAAGGGGTGAGCTGTCCATTGCCGGAGGCCTGCAAGCCCCGGTGACCGCACCTTCCACGTACTCCATGACCATGCACAAGTGGCGCCGGGTCTCAAAGGAGCAGAACATGCTGACCACGAAGGGGTTCTCGGCGAAGGTGAGGATGTCGCGCTCCACGAAGACCTGCTGGATCTGGTTGCGCAGCATCAGGTTCTGCTTGTTGATCTTCTTGATGGCGAAGCGCTGCCTCGTGTCCCGGTGCCGCACCAGGTAGACGGCCCTGCAGGGGGCCCGGCTCCTTGAGGCTGGAGACCCAGGGCCCGGCAGCCACCGGGACCTGCTCTGGACCCAGAACCCAACCTGCTGTGCCTCTGCCTGTGCTGTGCCGTCCACCCGGGGCACCTGTTCTCCTTCCCTGGCCCTTCTCCCAAAGCAGCCCCCTCCTGGATTTAAGCCTTAAGCCACCTGCCCTGCTGTCATCTAAAGAGCCCGGAGACGGCCCCTAGGTTATTTCTTCACAGCTGGCTGAGACCCATTCACTCAGAAGCTCCGCTGGCTCGAACTCAAATTGCCTTAAATACAGCTCAAATAAGCAGAGTTTTAGCCCTTGAGAGCCTGAGGGTTTGGATACTCTGCAGATAAGATAAACGCTGGGGCTATAAAGACTCCAAGCTGTGCCAACTCTTGCTGCTGATACAAAAGCTTCCTTGGTTTTTTTTTTTTTTTTGCTTTTTAGGGCCGCACTAGCGGCATATGGCGGTTCCCAGGCTAGGGGTCGAAGTGGAGCTACAACTGCCGGCCTACACCACAGCTGCAGCAATGCAGGATCCAAGCCGCGTCTGCGACCTACACCACAGCTCATGGCAACGCCGGATCCTTAACCCACTGAGTGAGGCCAGGGATCGAACCCTCAACCTCATGGTTCCCAGTTGGATTCATTTCCGCTGCGCCGTGATGGGCACTCCTCACCACCTCCATGATCTTAGGCTGTGAGGGACTCCCTTTTCCCGCCCTCCCCATCACCCAAATCTGTCAAAGTGGCACTTAAATAACGCTCGCTGCCCGCTCTTGCCATCGAGTGGCCACCTTTTTCTTTGATCAGCCCCCAGCTTCCTAGAACCTCCGACCCCTGGGGCAAGTAAGGGTCAAGATCATGGACAAGCCCTTCCAAGGCCATGCCCCACGGAGGCTGTGGTGCGTCTTCACTTCTCTCTGCAGGCCCCACTTTCCCTGTCTGCACCCTCCGGGCCCGCGTGGGCCTCAGCCCCATGGGCAACTGACAAATGGGTCTACGGGGGACCCGTGGACTCACCCGTAAGCCCCATTGCTGATGAGTTTGATAGTCTCAAAGTCACTCTCACACGGCTTCCTCCGTGAAGGGCCGACCAGGGCTCGACTCTGGAGGGCAAGAGGGTGAGTTGCGGTGCTGCCCCGCTGCCGAGCAGCCTGGGTGCCTCCTGTATAAACTTATTAAACTCAGCTTCCAAGTTTCTGAGGTTTTGGCCGAGCGGTCTGTGCCCTCCTCCCAGAAAACTCCTATACATCCTCCAAAGCCCCCCTTTCCCAGTGCCCCCTCTGGCCCTCCCCTGCCCAACCTCCAAGAGGGCAGAGTACTCTCACGTGCCCCCACCTTCCCGCCAAAGTCACAGGCATCTCTTAAGCACCTACTACATGCAAAACGTCAGCAAAGAGCGAAGGCAGTCCCAGGTTTGCTTTCAAAAGAATAAGACAGGTGGGGGCGCCAAAGCTCTTTGACTTACCTCCGGGGACTCGGGTGCTGGGGGCTGTCCTCCACCGTCATCGAGGTGACTCAGAGGCTCCATCTCTGTAAGAGGAGGGAGGAGCCTCAAATGGGGTTTCTAAGCCCTGTCCCACCATCACCCAGAGACTTCTTGGGGCCTCCGAGACACATCCTGGGCTGGGGGCTCAATCAGCTCCCATGATACTGTCACTGAGCCACTCTTGTGTCCAGATCTTGATCCAGCCGGGGAGGCTGGACTGAGTAACGACTGAGGAATCTTCTAGAAGAGCCAGTGGGAAGCCTAGGATCGGACTGCTCAGCCTTCATCCGACCCTGGCTCCAAGCCTTGGGGCCGTAAACATCGGCTGTGACGCGAGCCCTCTGGGTGACGGCTCCTAACATTTTCCTAGCTCAGGACACGGCCAGCGGCGGCCCTGCTGGTTTCCAGCCCCAGGGCTCAGCAGACGGGGTGGCTAAGAGTGAGAGGGAGCAGTGGCAAAAGTCAGCAGTGACGGTGGCAATGAAGACAGTGTCTTGTGGTGAGAGAGTGAGGCTGGGATGGGGCGGGTGAGCCTCAGGATGGGGGAAGGCCAGGTTCAGGTGCAGCCCCTCCCGCTCTTGGTGGCCCCCACCCCCCACACAGGGCTGGGGAGATGATCCGCCTCCACAGTCTCAGCTGCCACCTGCCTGCTTGGCCACTTCCTGCTTCCTCTGACACCGGGCCCACCCACAGTACTAGTTGCGCCACCTTCGTCAGACAGGCAGGAGGATGGCTGCGGCCACACAGCCAGTCCACGGGCAATGGGGCCGCAGGCACATCTGGGCTTGAACCCCAGCTCAACCTCATCGACCTGGAGCCTCAGTCTCTCTGGATCTTATTTTATTTTATTGTTTGCTTTTTAGGGCCGCACCCGCAGCATGTGGAGGTTCCCAGGGTAGGGGTCTAATCGGAGCTACAGCTGCCGGCCTACGCCGCAGCCACAGCAACACGGGATCCAAGCCGCGTCTGCGACCTACACCACAGCTCATGGCAACGCCGGGTCCTTAACCCACTGAGCAAGGCCAGGATCAAACCCGCAACCTCATGGTTCTGAGTCTGATTCGTTTCTGCTGCACCACGACGGGAATTCCTCCAGGTTAAAAAAAAAAAATTTTTTTTAAGGGTTGCAACTGCGGCATATGGAAGTTCCCAGGTTAGGGGTCGAATCGGAGCTGCAGCTGCCGGCCTGCGCCACAGCCACAGCAACGCGGGATCTGAGCTGAATCTGTGACCTATGCTGTAGCTTGTTGCAACGCCTGATCCTTAACCCACTGACTGAGAGGCTAGGGTTCGAACACACATCCTCACGGATATTAGTTGGGTTCTTAACCCAATGAACCACAGTGGGAACTCCAGTCTCTCCAGCTTTGAATGGGGACAATGACAGCCTGGTTCCAGGGTTAATACAGCCAGTAATGCTCAGTGGACGCTGGACGCTGGCCATGGTGGCTGGGCCCTGCTGACCCCACTGCCTCTCCCTGGCTCCCCTCCTCCCTCAGCCACACTCCTTCCTTGCTACTCTTCCAATATGCCAGGCACAGACCCACCTCAGGACCTCTGCCTTCGCCATTGCCCCTGCCTGGCTCGTCTGCACCTGGTCACCTCTGCATCCTCCCGGCCGCAGCCTGAACATCTTCTCTTCCCAGAGCTTCCCTGACCAGCCCCGGACCAGGCCAGATTCAAGTTCAATGCTCTCCCTAGCACCCTGCCCCAGCTGTCTGGGGGCGCTCTTGACTACCTAGGAAGTGCCCATGGCTTCTTGCCTTGTCTGACTCTGGGTCCCAGTCAGATGAAACTGGGAAAAAGTGCTCTGTGAATTCACAAGACAGCATGAATACTATTGCTGATGCTGGTCCCCTAGTCCCCGGGCTCAATTCAACTTAGCTTTATTTTCCTTTTTTCTTTTTTTTGCTTTTTAGGGCCGCACCCATGACACATGGAGGTTCCCAAGCTAGGGGTCGAATCGGAGCTGTAGTCACCGGCCTGTGTCACAGCCACAGCAACGCCAGATCTGAGCCGCGTCTGTGTCCTACGCCACAGCTCGTGGCAACGCCAGATCCTTATCCCGCTGAGCAAGGCCAGGGATCAAACCTGCAACCTCAACAGTTCCTAGTCGGATTCGTTTCTGCTGCGCCACGACGGGAACTCAACTTAGCCTTCGAGGAGGATGCTGAGGCTCCAAGGCAGTCACTCCTCCCCCTAACCCCCGAATCCCAGGCACTTTCCCCATAAGGCACCCTGCAGGTGGCTGAGGACAGGGCCGCCAGAGAGAGGGAGGACGGTGTGGTGGCTCTGGAGTCAGACAGGCAGGCAGGCGTGGGTTGGAATCTCTTCCCCACCCTGGTCTCACCCCAGTTTCCTCTTTCTGCCCTGCCCCCAGCCCAGCTCACCCTGGAGGGGGTCCTTAGCCAGGCCCAGCTGCCCAATGATGTACTGTGGCAGGTCCGACTTGATGCCCTGGCCCGCGCGGGCCTGGCCCTCGGCAGCCTCCAGCAGGTGATAAAACTCCTCCGGGTCAAACTCCTGTGGACACAGCGGGGTCGGTGAGCCGAGGCCCGGTCCCGCCTGTGGGCCTTTGCTTCTGCCGCTGCCCGTCTGGAGTATCCCCACCAGTGGCTCCAACTTGTCCCCCAGACCTTAGGTCTTGGCTCCTTCTCTGGGAAGCCCGCCCCGGCCTGGCCGCCCCCGGGCTCCTCGCAAAGCCGTGCGCCACGGGGACTGTCTCCTGTACCTCGGCAGGACTGCTGGAGGCCTAGTCTCGGCCCCGCCGGGACTCTGCACCCCGCTGTGTGCCCGGACACTCACCAGGCACTCAAGGAGCCTCGCCGGCCTCGAGATGATGATCAGCAGCTTCCGGACGAGCTGGACGATGAAGCCAACTTCCTCACTGTCCGAGCGCTCGTGGGCCTGGGGCAGATGGGTGGAAGCGTCAGCCACAGGCCCTCGGTCCCACCTTGCCCTGCCTGGGACCCCCTAAACCCCAAGCCCGCCGCCCTCGCCCACCGCCCCTTCCCCAACCACGCACATCCTGCAGCAGCCTCTCCAGCTTCTCCTGCATCTCCAGGAAGTAGCGGGAGGTGACCAGCGCCTCTCCGGACTTGGCCAGGCAGTCGCGGGCCAGCTCGATGATTTGGTGGTGGATGAAACCCAGCACCCCGTCGGCCAGCGCCAGCCGGGCACCAGGCGAAAAGGTGGCCAGGAACTCCTGCAGGCGGCCCTCCATCTGTGCCGTGGCCTGGGCAGGGGGAGACAGGGCGACCTGGTCGCAGGATGGGGCTAGGGAGCATCATGCACAGACGGGGACGGGAGCGACTGTCCCGGACAGAGGGGACAATGGGGGTCCAAGGACTTGAAGAGGAGGAAGCTGTGGGTACGGAGGTGGGCGGGAAGGGGCGGGGGTGGGGGTGACATCAAGACAGAGAGAGAGGGAAAACAGGAAATGGACCGATGAGGGGACACAGCCAAGAAGACAGAGAGAGAGCCGCGGAGGGGCAGCGACACGGTGGGGGGTGGGGGGAGCCGGGACGGGGCGGGGCCAGCCGCCAGGCGCCGCCCACCTTGGGGAACCGCTCCCGGTACACGTGATTCATCATGACGATCTCGTTGTCGAAGGTCCCTGTTGCGCGTCCGGGGCTGAAGGAGGGGACAAGGGGCTCGTGCCACGGGACCCAAAACGCGGCCCAGGGAAGGGCGGCTGAGCCGGGACCGAGGGGTCCAGGACCAGAGGCCGGGCTCGTTCAGGGTCAGGAACAGAGGTGCGAGGAGGAACCGTGATGCGGGTTCCCAGGGACGGCGGGCCTGGGGTAAGAGGTCAAGGCCCACCTGAGGCTGCGGGAGCGGGGGCGAAGGCGAGGTGAGCGGTGGCCGCCCTCCTCATCAACCACACTCTCTGAGCTGCGGAAATGCTTGGACAGGAAGCACAGTTCGTCCGGCGTCGGTTGGAAAGGAAGCTGGTGGAGCCGCTCCCGGGAGGATGAGCTCGACTGGCAGGGAGGGGTACCGGAGCCGTGGGTTCACGGTCAGCGCTACAGCCATGACCCCAGCCATCACCCTCAAGGCCCTGGCTGCCTGCTGGTCAATGGATGGTAACTCCCCTGCTGGACTCCTAGGCATCCCTTCAAACTCCAGCTTTGATGCCCCCTCCTCCAGAAAGCCCTCCCTACCTGCTCCCTCGGTAGCCTCAAGCCTCCCTCGGGCTGGGCTCTCTCCTACGACACATGGATGAGAGTATCGGGGCCGAGGATGGGACCTTTCAGGGACACCCACGTGGCCCAAAATGGGGCACAGAGGGGGGCAGCCAGAATGTGTGCTGACTGGACAAACTATCTAACCCCTTAAAAAAAAAAAAAATCCAGAAATCTCCCCCACCCCAACCTGGCACTCCCCGACTGCCTGCCAAGGTAGGGCTGTGGATACCGAGACGGTGGAGCTGGGCGTGTTGGTTCCATAGCCAGAAGACGGGAGGGAGGCGAGGGACCATCTCCTGCCGTCGGCCCTGGAGACGAGAAGGACACGTTGAAAGGTAGGCATGGCCCCCGTGACTCGTGGGGACCAAGGGCAGACACTGTGGCCGGCAGATTCTGGCCCCGTGGGAGGGAGGACCTTCTGAAAAGGCCGAGAACGGGGATAGAGTTTAACTAAGTCCACTGCGTGTTTTCTCCTTGTTCTTCAGATGCTTCCTCCAGGAAGTCCTTCCGGATGCCAGCTGCCAGTGCGGTTTCCCCGTCAAAAGTCAAAAGTCACTCCCGGAGTTGCAGCTGCTGGGGTACGCGCTGGCCACCAGCAGGGCCAAGGTCCAAGCCTCCCATTCCTTAGCCCCCGGCAAAGGGAGCCGCACCCAGCGGGCACTCAACAACCAATGTCGCACGAAAGAGCCATGCTTGCATCCTTGACACTCAACGGGTCCTCCATCAGCTCTTGCTAAGTGGATTCATAACTTTCAGCGAATGAGGCACTCGTGGACAGGGCCACGCCAGCCCCACCTCATCCCCTCCCTGAGGGCTCAGAGAAGTTACCTGTCTGAGCGTGGGACGTGGCTGCAGGAGGCCATGCATTTGCCAGGGTCGGGAGCCAGAGGGAGAGACCGGCCCGGGCCGCAGGGCAGAGGCCGGGGGTGGTGGTGGGGGGGAGGGGAAAAGGCTAATGAGGAGGCAGGTCCAGCCGCCAAGCGCATGCCCCGGCCCGGCCCCTTGCCCGTCATGCCAACATCGTCCCCCAAAGCCGGGGATCGCTCACCTCCTGGCAAAAGGGAAGTTGAGAGCAGATGCAGCTGAGAAGTTCCGAGGGCTGTCCAGGGGACTGCTGCCTGCTAGGGGGGAGGTGGGGGAAACTGAGTCAGTGGGGGGGGGGGTGCAGGAGGTGACACGAGGACGCCTCAACTCTGCCTGATTGCTCCCACACTCACCCGTCGGGACTGATAGCGGCGACAGGGGCCGAGAAAGGGTGGGTGAGGGCGTTCCTACCACCAGGCTCTTGCGGTTCCCGCTGCGGCAACTGTAACGGAGGTGGGGACAAGGTCAGGTCCAGGTCTCCTGGCTCAAAGGACCACGTCCCATCTGGGAGCATATGGGTGTCAGCCTCCGGGCATGCCTATGCCCCCTCTGCTCCCTAGGCGGACGCCCCCATGGCCCTTAGCTCAGCCCAGGAGCCCCGGGCCCAGTTCGGTAGGCTTCTGTGTTCATAACCCCACCCCCACGTTCTTTTCTTTTCCTTTTGTTTTCTTCTTTTTTGGCCGCCCTGCAGCATATGGAGTTCCCGAGCCAGGGATCGGATCTGAGCCACAGTTGCAACCTAAGCCACAGTCGTGGCAATGGCCGGATCCTCAACCTACTGTGATGGGCTGGGGGTCAAATCTGCATCCCAGCGCTCCCAAGATGCTGCCGATCCCGTTGTGCCACAGGGGGAGCTCCCCCCACCCCCAAGTCTTGCCCATGCTGTGGTCACTGCACTGGCAGACAGGGCAGATGGTGGAGAGGCCCCTGGAGTCCACAAGTGGGTTGTACCTTTGCCCAGGGCCACCGCTCCGAGCTCTCAGCAAGCCCTCCCTCTCTCCACAGTCCCCCTAGAACACCAGTCTAACTCCCTAGGAGCCCTAAAAGCCAGCATTTTGCACGGGTGGGTCCTGTCATTCTGCAGAACTTTTGCCTACATGTTTTCCTCCCTCCATCTCAGCTCCCGCGGGCTTGCCAGACTCCTGGCCCAGGCTCCCCACCCTGGCCCGGTCTCTCCCATCTGTGCCCTGGCCCCAGCCCCCGCCCTGGCGGAGGGAACTTGGGAGAAACGACACCCCCCTCCACCCCAGAGCAGTCGCCCGGGCAACAGCTCTGCTCTGCTCACAAGAGCATCAGCCCACACAGCCCCAGCCGCCGACGCAGCCCAGCCTCGGCGGCGGGGAGCACTGCGCAGGGAGAGATGAAACCTCAGGGCCTCGCAAGGCCAGGAACAGTGTCCTAGGCAGATGGCACAGTGCAGGCCAAAGAGGGCACGGTCAGCAGCGGGAGACAAGGCGTGCAGGGAGGAAGGGTTCAGCCTATCCACGGTTCTATATGCACCTGCTCCTCTGAGCCTCAGTTTCCCCATCTGTAAACCCTGCAAGTGCATGCACAGTGCTTCGGGCTTGGCACCAAACAAACGGTGGTGTGTTTGCAAATTGTCATCTTTCTCCCACCACCGTTCACAGGGACTTGGTGCCTGCTGGGCGAGCAGGCAACACCTCTCCAGTGAGTTAAGTCACCAACATTTGCCAATACCAACAAGCCTGGAGGAGGGAAGAGACCAGCTGTACCCATTTCCCAGCCAGGGAAACTGAGGCCACAGATGTCAACAGCCACAGACAGTGTCCCCCAGCCTGAGGTGCAAAAGCAAAAGTGAAACCCACAGGTTCCTGCAAAACTTCCTGTCCCCCCCCCACACCCAACATACACACACACTTGAGAGCCCACATCCTCTTCCAGCCCCTCACCTGGCTCCTCACTCTCCAGCTGAACCCGTTTTCACTTCCAACAGCATTCTGGAAAAGCATTCCCCTCCCCCCCACCCTAGCCTGCACCCCGGCTCTCGGGCCCTGCCTGTTTGCCACATCTGAGATCTCAAAGAGGACCAGGACATTATTTGCTCACTTCCAGAGCCTCTATTGAGCACCAACTATTTGCTCAGCCCTCCCCGGAGAAGGCCCAGGACTGTGAGAAGCTGCCGAGGTTTTCAATAACCACCCCTGTGGTAAACTGAGAGAGAGAATCAGGTCGAAAAAGAGAGGCTCAAGCCCACTTTCCTGCAGCTGATCTCCGAGGTGCCATAAGCCTTCTGGGGCTCCCTTGGTTCTGAGAGAAGAGCCGAAACTTTGGACGAGGCATTCAAGGTCCTCCAGCAGTCCTTGTCCAGTCTTGGCCCACTGCCCGGTCTTTGCCTGTGCTCCCCTCTGGGAATGCTCCAACCAAGCACTCATGAGACACCCAAGCTCAGAGAGGTTAAGGAACTGCCTGAGGTCACACAGCCTGGCAGTGGCTGAGAAGGAATTTGTACGCAGGTCCAGCAGAGCCCACAGCCCTAAGCTTCTCTGCCTTTCAGAAGGGTAAAATGAGACTCCACTTTATTCTGGGTGGCACACTATGATCTCCCCCTCTGATGCCCGACAGGCACACCAGCCCCCAGCAGCAAATATTTGCTTCTGAACCAACATTTCCGCTGACTGGGCCTCAGGGACTGAACAGCCTCAGTTTTTCCAAGAAGGTCCTCCCTAGGTCTGTCCATAGGACAGGCCCAGGTTCGAATCCTGATTTCAGTTCCAGCTCCCTGCTGCCTCTGTCGTCACTGGAGCTGCGACACCGACGGACGGACCCCCCCCCCCACCAGTCCGGGTGAGAAGCGGTGAAAGGCGGGTGCCTGGGACCCCAGGGGATACCTAGATCCCCAAGCATCCTCCCACTTGCCCCTACCGCCACACGCAGTGGCCGCCGCCACGCTGCCGAGACACATTTCTGGAAACTCGTGTCTGCTCGGGTCGGCCGCTGCGCCTTTGCCCACGCGGAAGCCCCTACCTCTTGGAGCGCTGCAGCAGTGCGCCCTTGGCCAGGCGGCTCCGGTGGCCGGGCGCCGCCACCGCCGTCCAGTAGCTGGGGTCGGACATGCTGCTTCCCTTTGTGCCGCCGCCGCCGCCAGAGGCCCGAGAGGCGCGCGGGGGTGGGGGGGGCAACCAGCGGCGGCGGGGCGCGAACCTTCACGTTGGGATCGGTCCCCGCAGCCCCGCGGCGAGAGGCAGGTGGGCGCTTCGCGGGGCTGAGGGTAGGGGGCGAGGAGGAAGCGCGCGCCAGGGAGCGAGGCCGGGAACCCCGCCCAGGACAGAGCGGGGGCGGGGCCTGGCCTGGAGGGGTGGGGCGAGCGACGCGGAAGCAAGGCTGGTGGACCCGCGTGCTGGCGAGTGGGCGGGGCGTTGCCAGGGCCGCGGGCGGAGGGCGGGACGTTGCCAGGGCCGCGGGCGGAGGGGCGGGGCGTTGCCAGGGTTGCTGGCGGCGGGGGCGGGGCGGGGGCGGCACCTGGATGTTAGTCCCCGGAGCTAGGCTCACATCCCTCAAAATGTAAATCAGATCACGCCCCCTTTTCCCCCCTCCCTCGGCGGTCACCTCTTTTGAGCGGCGGCACTCAAGTTCCAGCCAGTGGCCTGGCCCAGCTCAAACTATAGCGCCTATGCTGGCTCCACTCCTAGGAATGCCTTTCCTGCCTGGCAAAATCCACCATTCCCTCTCCCAGGAAGCCTTATGTCTGTCCAGCTCTACCTTCCCCAGACTTGAGCTCCTAGCATCTTCCAGCACTGGACCGGCACAGAGGGTTTAGCAGACTGAGTCGGGGCATCTGATATGCTCTTCCTGTTTGCATGATGGGAAAGGCCATCAGCCTGTCTGCTATCGAGAATCAGATGTCTGATTTAACTTCTCAAGCCTCAGCATTCTTAACTGTAAAATGGACAAATGGGGCCAACGCGAAAATTACACTGTGCCTCCAACAGTGTCTGGTAAATGTTTGATAAATGTGAGCCCTAAGCAAACTTCCTGTCCTCTGTTTCCCCAGCTATACATGTCCCCTTGTGAAAGTGGAATAAAATTGGAGGAACAGAAAGTGCCTGGTCAGAGCAGAGGGCACAGTGCATCCCCACGATGGAAGGAGGAATGCATCACACAGCAGACTGTGAATTAATGCTTCCTCCTCTCATGACAGCCCCAGGAAGCCAGAGACAAGGTCACCCTGAGGGTAGACCCTGCACAGGCCACATGACACTTTGCCCAGAACTGATCTGGGGCCCAGACCTCACATCTAAGAGAAAACTGGGGTACGTAGGGGGTGCTGCTGCCAGATGTGTAAGCCTTAACCCTGCCCTTCCACTTTGCCACCAATTTTGCTTCTCCAGTCTCTCTCAGACTCCCCACCTTAACTTTTCCAAGCCCAGTGTCACCTTCAGGTGGCCTACACCCTGTGGCCCATTTACCTACTGAGTGTCTCCCCAGGTCTGCTCTCCAGGCCCTCCCCAGACTGGGGCTCGAACCCCCGTATCTGACCATTCCTTCACTCTACAAACACCAACTGAGCACCTGCTGTGGGTCTGCCCTTGTACTGAACTCCAGGAACATGAGCTAGAAACCTCAGGGGTCCCCAGTCTGGTGGGGGAGGCAGAAAGTCAACAGGAAACAATCAAATGAACAAGTTAACGTCAAACACCGAGGTTTGGGAAGGAAAAGAACAGGGGTCACACTGGCAAAGGGCAACTTTAGCCCGGAGGCCTCTCGGAGGTGACACTGCAGCCAGGCAGTGAGAAGGAAGAGGAGTCGGCCATGGAGAAAGAGCGTCCCAGGCAGAGAGCACAGCTCATGCAAAGGCCCTGAGGCAGGACCGAGGGGAAAATGCTGGCAAGGCTCAGCACGCGGGTCTTGTGGGCTGCAGGGAGGACTGCGGTGTTACTGTAGGAGCAACAGAGTACCAAGGAGAATGGGTGAACAGGGGAAGGATGTGGGCTGGACGATATCTATAAAACACTTGCCCAGCTCTGCTGCGGGGAACAGCAGCTGTTGGGGGGCAGGAGCAGAGGTGGCAAGAGGCTAGTGAGGGGTCGTAACCGGGTCTGGGAGGGGGACCCTGAGGCCTGGGCCAGAGTGGGGCCAGGCTTATTCTGAGGTGAGAGGACGGGCCCTGCTGCAGGTGCGGATGTGGAGGTGAGGATAAGGGAGTTCCTCACGAGGAGTTGCCGCTGGGGCACAATGGGATTAGCAGCATCTCTGGAGGGCTGGGACGCAGGTCCGATCCCCAGCCTGGCGGCGCGGGTTAAGGATCTGATGCCACCCCAGGTGTGGCAGAGGTGGCAACTGTGGCTCAGGTCTGACCCCTGGCCCAGGAACTTCTATATGCTGCGGGGCAGCCAAGATAAAAAAAAAGAGCAAAAAGGAGAGAGAGAGAAAGAGAGAGACAGCGGTCCTTGCGATTGTCAGGTCCTGTGGATCACCTATGAGCCTGGACCACAGGCAGGGAACCGAGCCTGCTGCCTGGGAGGAATTCGACGTCCCGCAGGTCTGGGATGGGGATGAAGCCATGGTCTCGGGTCACCCCAGGTGGACATGCCATGCCCCTGGGCTCCTCCCACGTGTGCCAGGGATGCTTCAGCACCCAGTAAAGGAGCTGCCCCTCACCCCCAGCCCGCACTGCCTACATGCCTCCCCTTAGGCCCACTGCGTTGGCATCTTCAGCCGTTGCTGCTCCCACGCCCATCTGGCCTCGGTTTCCTCCTCTGCAGAACGGGGCTACAGCTGACAATCCAGAGGGCCTGTGGCCATAGCAGAGACGTCTTGTGAAAGGCTGACTGAGCCACTAACCTCTGGCGTCAGCCCGCTGCCCACTAGGTCACACCCCTCCGCCTGCTCACACACCCTCCACGGCTCCGCTTCGTTTTACAGCAAAAGCACATTCCTTGTGCATCCCTTTCCTGGAGTTCAGATGCTGACTTGGTCTGGGCCTCGGACTTTGCCTCGCTGGGCTCGTGGCAGTGACCATGTGAAGGGCAAAGGCCCAGGTGGACAGACAGACCCCCGCCTCTGACCCCGTGTCGGTCTGACCAGCCCAGCCCTTCCTATCTGCCCGTCGGCTGTCCATGCCCGTCCAAGCCCCAGGCCGGTGTGGCTCCCAGCTTCCTGAGCAGAGAATCGAAATTCTTTTTTTTTTTTTGTCTTTTTGCCTCATCTGGGGCCGCACACGCAGCATATGGAGGTTCCCAGGCTAGGGGTCTAACAGGAGCTGTAGCCCGCCGACCTTCGCCACAGCCACAGCAGCGCGGGATCTGAGCCGCATCTGCAGCCTACACCACAGCTCACGGCAACGCCGGATCCTTAACCCACTGAGCGAGGCCAGGGATAGAACCCGCAACCTCATGGTTCTTGGTCGGATTCGTTAACCACTGAGCCACAAAGGGAACTCCGAGAATTGAAATTCTTTCTATTGCTCTCTGTCCAAGGCCCCAGAGGGAACGCGCTGACAATGCTGTTCCCACTTAGAACAGCCTCTTTGTTGTCCCCTTTCCACGTGGACCCAACTCCTGCCCTTCTCTTCAAGCCCCTCCCCACTGTCACCACAGGTAGCGCCCTCCCAGCTGTTTCCCATTTGTCTGTGCCACAAGCATTCACTGGGCACCTGCTGTATACCAGGCCCTGTCTGAAGCTATAGGACGACCAGGACAGAGCCAAGTCAGGCCCCCAAGGGGCTCCCAAACCTCTCCTAAGAAAAACAGCCCCCAAATCACACAAGAAGATATGGAAGCCACACCCATGATGGGGTCACTATAAGGGAAGCAGATGGACATAATGGATATACTGGGGCTTGGAGGCCCTGAGGCGCGTGGGGGCGGGGAGCGTTGGTCAGGAAAGGCCTCCTATCCGAGGGTGCGATGGAGCCTTGACAGTGAATAAATGGGATCAGTGGTGCAGTGGGTTAAGGATCCAGTGTTGCCACAGCTGTGGCCTAGGTCGCAGCTCTGCTCGGATTCGATCCCTGGCCTGGGAACTTCATATGCCACGGGTGGCCAAAAAAAAAAAAAAAAAATCAAAATCAAATAAAGAAAGAAGCAAATGGGGGACAACGAAGCTCTGAGCGGAGGGATCAGCAAGTACAAAGGCCCCGAGGCTGGATCTGGTTTCCCCAAGTGCAAAGGCCCCGAGGCTGGATCTGGTTTCAGCAGCCAGGAAGGCGCACGGCTAGAGGGGGGTGAACACTGGAGGGCTGGATGGGAGAAGGCGTGTGCGGAGGGGGTGTCCCAGCGGCTAGACCCACAGGGCCTTGGAAGCTGAGGGGACAAATGCAGGCTTATTCCTAAGGTGCTTGGAGCAGGGGAGGCAGGGACCCATTTACCTGGCCCAAAGCAATGAGACTCTGCTGCCCCCTGGTGACAAGTACGGGGGCCAGAGGACTCAAAGCCCTAAACTCTGCCTGCATTTCCTCCCAATAAAACTGGCTTATCTGCTCTCAACAGGTCCCTCCCCCTCCGGTCCTCACTTAGGGTTGAGGCCAAGGTCTCAGAGTCAGATCAGGCCTGACACTCCCTCCCAGGGTGCCCCTATGACCTAGTTTCCTCCTCTGCTAAAAGGGGGGTGACAGCAGGCTCTGACTGCCATTGGACACGCAAGCCTGGTCCAGGTCTCACCATCTCCTCCCTGGTTGTGGCCCGAGCCACCTCCCTGCCACTGCCACCTCCATTCCTGTCCCCTGTCCCCAGCAGCCCTTTCTTCCCCAACAGGAGCCACAGAAGCTTTAAAAATCTTGGTCCTGCCTCAGGACCTTTGCACATACAGTTCCCTCTGCTTGGTGCCTCCTTACCCCTAGCTCTGCCCAGGCCTTGGATCAAACACCACAATGAGAGTTCCCCATCTAGGAGTTCCCGTCGTGGTGCAGCAGTTAACGAATCTGACTAGGAACCATGAGGTTGCGGGTTCGATCCCCGGCCTTGCTCAGTGGGTTAACGATCCAGCGTTGCCGTGAGCTGTGGTGTAGGTCGCAGACGCGGCTCGGATCTGGCTTGTCTGTGGCGTAGGCCGGTGGCTACAGCTCTGAATCGACCCCTAATCTGGGAAACCTCCATATGCTGTGGGTGCGGTCCTAAAAAAGCGCAAAAAAAAGGAGAGAAAAAAAAAGAGTTCCCCATCTGAATGTATCTAGTCTGTCTATTCACTTGTTCGTTGCTTACTTCCTGAGAACTGAGCCCCCTGAGGGAGAAACTATGTTCATCTTGTTCACAGCTATGCCCTTAGCGCCTAGTACACAGTTGATGCCTACTTAATGAAAGTATCTGCCTGCTGCCCAGCACCTGGTGTGGGCTCCAGATTGTTCTCTCCTCTCCCATTTAAAGGCCGGAGGGAAATCTGAGCAGCTCATTCATACTAAGGTGTAAATGGTTGATGGGTCATCAGATTCTCAACATTGCTGACCTATACATCTGTCTTCCTGAACTTTCGCCTGAGCTGTGTGAGGAGTCTACTGAAACTCTGACGTTCCCATAAAGGGACAAGACCCTGAGACTCCCTAGTCACCGAAGGCGGCTTAAACTCTCCATAGACTCTGATGGTAAAGCTGGCTCTGACACTTGGGCCCCAAGACGCACTAATCCAGGAGAACTGGTGTCTCCTCTCTGAGCCTCAGTTTCCTCCACTGGGAAATGGGGTTAGGAAGCGTGTCCCTCCCCCAGGATTGTGGTGGGCGCGGTGTTGGAAGGCACTTAGTAGAGAGCTGGCGCTCCGTCAAGCTGGTTCTTTTCTCTATATACCACTTTGCCTGGTCAGGCTCAGCACCCCGAGCCCTGGTGGACTCTCAGCCTTGTGTTTGTGGGTGTGGGTGTGTACATTCAGAGGGAGGGGCTTTCCTGCCAGCTGAGCTGGGTCACAGCCCAGGAGGCCAGGCCTCCGGGCAGGCTGGGAACCCAGCACCTGTCTCCAGGAAGTCCTTGGGCAACAGCTCAAGTTCTGGCCTCGCCCTAGACATCTGTCAGAGGGGGGACCTACCGCCTATGACTGAATATGGAATTTTCCCATCATGGCCCTGGTGTGGATCACAGCGATATTTTACGGAGGGGTAAACTGAGACTCAGAAAGGCAATTTTACCAGCCCACAGTACCTTAGGGAGGGAGCTGAGTCTGGGCAGCTTCCAAGTCTCTGGGGTGCCAGGGCGATGTCCGCGCCCCGCCCCCTCACACTGTCACTTACCTCCAGGGGTGCAGGCCCAGCGAGGGGCTGCAGGGGCTGCAGGGGCTGCTGGGGCTCAGCAAGGACGGGCTCTGGCTGCTTGGAGACAGACTGCAAAGAAAGAGGCCGGGGACGGTGAACCTAGCAGTGGCCTCTACGCGTGGCCATATCCAGTGGTGGAACCAGGGCTGAGGTTCCCATTGGGAGGAGGGGCCGGGGCTGGGGATACTGGGTCTCGGGCAGGCCGCGAGGGCGGGGCCAGACTGATGACCTGGGAGGGCTCCCCGGAGGCGGTGGGGCGACTCGAAGAGTGACACGGAAGAACGGTGGTTGTCAGCCTGCCCCTCTCCCTCCCCAACTCTCCCTTTCCGGGGGCCAAGAAGCACTCACTCGAGGTTCAGCGCCGGGATGTGCAGCTTGTCCCTGCGGGACTTCATGCCGAGGCTGGGGCCGCGTCTACGCAGCCGGGTACTGACGCCCCCTTCACGGCCCCCAAGCCTCGATCTCGGCGCAATCAGACGCACAGACAGACGTGGACTTCGGGCCAGCACGCCGGGCAGGCGCGGCGGACGCGGGGTGGGGGCTGGGCCGCCGGGGGCGCGGGGGGCGGGCTCTCTCCGCCTCGGGGCGGGGCTCGGGGCCCCGCACCTGCGCGCAGGCCCAGCCTGACGGCAAAGGTCGGATCGCCAGCGGAGGGAGCGGCGGGGTGCCGGGGCTCGAGCCCCTAAGCTGCACCGCCGCGAAGGTGGGCACCGCCTCCGGCGCCCGTTTTATTGCTCCATCAACGGCCCCGCCCCCGCCTTCGGGCCTCGGCTGGGGATCGGCGGCCCATCCCCGCCCCCGGGGTCTCTCGGACCGCCCCTGTCCTCCCACCCGCAGCCACTCGGCGGCGGCGGCAGGTGTCAGCATCGTGGCGCACACCAGAAGCCCCGACCCCGCCTCCAGGCCTTTGCTTCCCTGGCTTCCCTGTGCCAGGAGCGTCGTCCCCCTCGTTCACATCCGACTTCAGCCTCGCCAGCCCTCCTCCACGAAGCCGAAGCCTACGCGTCGACCGCCGGCACCCTGGGCCTCACCCTCCCTCCTGCCCGGCTCAGACCCCGAAGGTCTGGGGGGTTCTCCGAGTTTGACCATCGCCTCATGAAACCCTGCGTGGACGGCGCACCGCAGGGGGCAAAGAGTACACAATCTTCAGACAGTCCTTGTCCCGGTCCTACTCTGTGGCCCGGGACTTTGCCCTTAATGGTTTGTGCACCGTCCACCACCCCACCCGCGGCCTGGGCAAAAGCTGGGGACAGTGGCCGCCTTCCGCCTTCCGGGCAATGTCCAAGCCCCGCCCCTCCTGGGGGCCCTCAGGGCCGCCCCCCCCCACACACACCAGTTATGCTGTCCCTAGATCAACAAAGAGGTTATCAGGGCTGGAGGGCTACTCTGAGCCCAGCCCACCGTAAGATTCCAAACTCTCACCCTCCCCTTCTCCTTTCCCCCCAGCACGCCTCTGCTCACTTTATCCCAGCTACCCTTGTCTCCAGGCCATTCTTCCATAGCCAAGCTAGTGTGCATGTCAGGACTTTTTTTTTTTTGTCTTTTTGCCTTTATCTAGAGCCGCACCTGCGGCATATGGAGGTTCCCAGGCTAGGGGTCTAACAAGAGCTGTAGCCGCTGGCCTTCGCCAGAGCCACAGCAACACGGGATCTGAGCCACGTCTGCAACCTACACGACAGCTCATGGCAACGCCGGATCCTTAACCCACTGAGCAAGGCCAGGGATCGAACCCGCAACCTCATGGTTCCTAGTCGGATTCGTTAACCACTGAGCCACGAAGGGAACTCGTATGTGCATGTCAGGACTTTTGACCATGTTCCTCTGCCCGGAATGCTGTTCCCTTCAGACTCTCCCCCCAGCCTCTTCCTTCTTTTCCAGATCTAGTTGCAAATGTCACCTCCTCTAAGAGACCCCACATCTTCAGGGCTAAAACCACCCTCCAGCCTCCTCTTTCTCTCTGTTTGTTTATTTATTGTCTTTGAGGGCCGCACCCACGGCATATGGAAGTTCCCAGGCTAGGAGTCGAATTGGAGCTGCAGCCGCTGGCCAACACCACAGCCACAGCAACGCGGAATCTAAGCCACGTCTGTGACCTACACCTTGGCTGCAGCAACGCCAGATCCTAAACCCCCTGAGTGAGGCCAGGGATCGAACCCACATCCTCATGGATGCTAGTGGGGTTCATTACCTCTGAGCCACAATGGGAACTCCTGTCTCTATTGTTTAAATTCCTCCCCTGTATGACATCACTTTATCACTTTCCCCAAGAGCGTACAAGCTTCATGGGCAGGCTCCAGCACTGACTTGTCACCATGGCCCTGGTGCCTGGAACAGGGGGCCCAGCACACAGCAAGCCCTCAAATAGTTTGTCGAGTGAGTGATTTCACTGAGGTGCGAGAAAGTTCCCACCCCTAACTCAGGAGAAGGCGAGACCCCAAAGAGCATGGCACTCAACACTCCCCCAGACCATCAGCATAAGGCAAACCCCACCCCTTCTTGCGCTTTCGGTTCCCTATCCGCAAACGGGTGAAAGCACTGAACAGATGTTCTTTGAGCTGTTGAGATCCAGAACTGCCAACTTCCAGGAACACTACTGTGACCCCGAAGGGCACATATTTCTACTGGCGTTCCCTGAAAGAGAGGGACCTTCCTGTCACAGGAGGCATGCAAGCTGGTTCCAGGAAACTTGGTTGGAATTGTATAGTCTGGACTCTGGATACTACCCTTCCAACATGAGCGCCTTTGAGCCGTATGCAACCCTTATGTACCTCAGTTTCCTCATCTGCAAAGTGGCATGGCTTTTTTTTTTTTTTTAAGGGCCCCACCCATGGCATATGGAAGTTCCCAGGCTAGGGGTCAAATCAGAGCTATAGCTGCCAGCCTGCACCGCAGCTCATGGCAATGCTGGATCCTTAACCCACTGAGCAAGGCCAGGGATTGAACCTGCATCCTCATGGATGCTAGTCAGATTCATTTCCGCTGAGCCACAACGGGAACTCCCCAAACTGGCATGGTTTGTACCTCATCTCCCACCTGTAGTCAGGGCCAAGTAAGGCGCCTGTGACGTCCTTTGCAAACACCAGGGGCAGGATCAAGGTGAGAAGCTTTGTAGTAATTTTTTTCCCTCTTTTGGCCACCCTGCAGCACATGGAATTGCCAGGCCAGGTATCAGATCCGGGTGGCCACAGCTGTGGCAATGCCGGATCCTTAACCCACTGTGCAGGGCCAGGGATTGAACCTGCATTGCAGTGCTACAGAGACGCTGCCGAGTCCATTGCACTACAGTGGGAACTCTTGCAGTAATTATTTTTAAAAAATCACAATTTGGGGGCTGCTGCTGAAATACCTGTGCCCAGGACCTCAGGGCCCCACCCAGCCCGCTGGCCACAGGGGAACTCACCCACGTCCCCGGCGTGGTAGGCTCAGCTCCTTCTGAAATGAGAAGAAGACAGGGGTCATTACCAAAGAGACAAGCCTTTCTCATCCCTGGCCTTCCATCCACCTCAACTCCCAACTGGCCCCCTGCTTACCGTGTTTTGACCACTGCCTCTTCGCTGCTCACGCCACACACTGGATTGAGCCCTGCCTCAGGGCCTTTGCACCAGCTCTCCTCTTCCAGGACCACTTTCCCTCCTCCCCATCCCTCAGGTCTCAGCTTAAGCAAACCTTTCTCCAGGAAGCTCTCTCGGACTCCCAGTCTACCACCCTGCTCAACTCCTGCACTTACATTAAAAATAACTTCAGGGAGTTCCCAGTCGTGGCGCAGAGGGAACAAATCTGACTAGGAACCATAAGGTTGCGAGTTCAATCCCCGGCCTCACTCAGTGGGTTAAGGATCTGGCGTTGCCATGAGCTGTGGTGTAGGTCAGACACGACTCAGATCTGGCTGGCGTTGCTGTGGCTCTGGCGTAGGCCAGCAGCAACAGTTCCGATTAGACCCCTAGCCTGGGAACCTCCATATGCCGCAGGTATGGTCCTAAAAAGACCCCCCCCCCAAAATAGTAATAACTTCAGGAGTACCCATTGTGGCTCAGTGGGTTAAGAACCCCACAAGTATCCATGAGGATGCAGGTTCCAACCCTGGCCTCACTCAGTGGGTTAAGGATCTGGTGTTGCCGTGAGCTATGATGTAGGTCACAGACACAGCTCAGATCTGGCGTTGCTGTGGCTGTGGTGCAGGCTGGCAGCTGCAGCTGCAATTCGACCCCTAGCCTGGAAACTTCCATATGCCGCAGGTGCGGCCCTAAAAAGATTTTTCTTTTAATTTCATTATTTAAAATGAATTAGTTATGTTAAAAAGAAGTATGTCCACGGAGTTCCCATCGTGGCTCGGTGGTTAATGAATCCGACTAAGAACCATGAGGTTGCGGGTTCTATCCCTGGCGTCACTCAGTGGGTTAAGGATCTGGCGTTGCCGTGAGCTGTGGTGTAGGTTGCAGACGCGGCTCGGATCCCATTTTGCTGTGGCTGTGGCGAAGGCCGGCGGCTACAGCTCCTGTTAGACCCATAGCCTGGGAACCTCCATATGCCACAGGTGCAGCTCTAGATAAAGGCAAAAAGACAAAAAAAAAAAAAAAAAGAAGAAGTATGTCCAATAGTTGCTAAATACTAATAATCTGTTGAGGAAAGGGAGATTCCTGAATCATCTCACCCTGTCTCCTCCCAGATCTGAAAGCCATTCCCTACTCACACTCTGCAGAATCTATGTAGGTTTGGGTCCCGGGCACTGGAGGAGGATGGGGGCACTAGTCAGTGACTCCCTATTGAAGACTCTTGGAGCTCAGCACGCTGATCCACACCAACCCTGGATGTCCTCACCATATACAGGGCAGAAAACCTGTGCTTGGGGTCCACTGTGACCCAAGAGTCCACCCTCAAATGTGGCTTGCCCAAGAGGATTTTTCAATTCTCAAAAGGCTGTGTAGCATGGAGTTGCCATTGTGACTCAGTGGTAACGAACCTGACTAATATCCATCAAGATGCGGGTTCGATCCCTGGCCTCAGTGGGTTAAGGATCCGACTTTGCCGCGAGCTGTGGTGTAGTAGGTCACAGACACGGCTAGGATCTGGCATTGCTGTGGCTGTGACGTAGGCTGGCAACTGCAGCTCCAATTCGACCCCCAGCCTGGGAACTCCATGTGCCGAAGGTGCGGCCCTAAAAAAGCAACAACAACAAAAGCTATGCTGCACCAGTTTAGAATCTGAGGATACTCAGATGTGGGTTCAGATCTATTATCTGTTCCTTCCTGGCCCTGGGGCCCTGAGTAAGTGGCTAATGGTACTCCTGTGCTTTGGTTTCCCCGTCTATAACTTGGAGAAACTGTAATGGTCAGAAATCACTGTTGTTGTTGTGTGTTATTGTTGAGTTATCGCTGAACTCAGCAAGGGCCTACGTGGACTACTACAGTCTTTGCTAAATTTTACTCACATTTACTGAGTTGCTACTATGTGCCAGGAGCAGAGGTCTTTTCACAGGGGAAACTGAGGCACAGAGGGCAGCAGCTGCCTGCATCTCTTGACGGAGATAAGGCCGGGAATCCGGTTGTCTGGACCAGACACAAACACACACACACACACACAGACATACACAGTACACAGACAGACAGACAGACACACACACACACACACGCACGCACACACAGGCCGGGGCAGTTGCGTCGAGGACACACGACTATTTTTGCCTCGGTGGGCTCAGGGCTGCCCACATCCAGAGCTGGGCGTTCGTCATGGCAACCGATGACATCATCAGCCCCCGCAACCAATTGGAGGGGGCCGGAAGCTGTGGGGTGCGGGATGACAGGGACGGAGCGATTGCCATGGTCTCCAGGCAGGGGAAGAGTAAGATCTGCGGGGGTGGGGCATCGCCCTGAGGCTGGACCCCAGCTACCTTGAGCTCAGAAAATCGAGTCAGAACCCTTCCAGATGGGAGGAGGCTGACCTGCCACCGTGAGGTCTCCTGGTTTGCTCCAGCTCACTCTCATTCAGGGCAACAGGCATAGACTCAGAAACCACCAACATCATCACTGTGATCTTCTTTGGCCCCCTCCAAATGTTATCAGATTTTTTTTTTTTTTTGGTCTTTTTGTCTTTTTAGGGCCGCAGTCGCAGCATATGGAGGTTCTCAGGCTAGGCGTCGAATCGGAGCTGTAGCCACCGGCCTACGCCACAGCCACAGCAACGTGGGATCCGAGCCGCGTCTGCGACCTACACCACAGCTCACGGCAACGCTGGATCCCCTGACCCACTGAGCAAGGGCGGAGATCGAATCCAGTGAGCGGGGCCAGGGATCGAACCTGCGTCCTCATGGACGCCAGTCGGGTTCGTTAACCACTGAGCCACAACGGGAACTCCTGTAATGACATCTTATGCCAGCTTCCTCCTCCCTCTACTAACCCGAGAAGCAGTGAGGAGCTGGGATCTGAACTCAGGGTGCCACATGTGCACACACATATGCTCTCAGCCATTTCCTTCTAAAGCCCTGACAATCCTGCAGTCGGGCTCCCCCATTCGGGCTAGGCGACCCTCGCCAAACAATATCACTCCTCTGGGCTTCGGTTCCCTCACTTGGAAAACGGTCCAGTTGCGCAGGGCCCTAGAGGGAATCAAGCGGCAGGCGCAGGATCTGGTGCTGGGGGATGCTTTGATGAATGGGAGCCAAGAGAATGATTCTGCGAGGGTAATAAACTATCAATTTAACCACAAGTTTTAACTTCCTTCCAAAACACAAAGAGATGTAAAGTGGCAAAGATGGGTGAGGGAAGGTCAGCAGCCCCCCACGAAGGCTCAGTGGAGAGCTGGGCCCACATGGAACTCTCCTGGCACCACCCCCGGACCCTCCGCTCCCTGCGCCATCTGCTTCTCCGCCTTCAGCCCCCTCTTTGCCAGCTGTTCCTCAGGGAGTGGTTCCTGCATCCTCTTCTAGGTTTGACTGGGCTGGGTAATGTTGCCTCTTCACCAGGAGGCTCGGCTCTACCCCGAGGAACCCCCAGTCTGGAGGAGACAGGGTCGGGCATGAACACCCCCAAACCAGAGGCATTAGCAGGAACCCAGAGGGAGAGAAGGGCTGGAGGGAGGTGGGAACCAAAAGACTTCCTGGAGAGGGGGGGGCTTCAGGCGGGGCCAGCAGGCTAGTGGGAAGCAGTAGGGTGGGGTGGGACTTAGCCTGGTGGGCACCAAGCTTCATGGGAAGCTGGCACTTGAAGTGAAGAGAGAGAAGTCAGCACGGACCACATGGCACCAGCCAGAGGGCTTCCTGGAGGAGGAGAATAGTTGGAACTGGGCCATAAGGATGCCAGATGGACTTGGCGGAGAGCCTGCCCAGCATCAGTGGAGATGAAGTCCAGACACAGACTGGCCACCTTCTCTGTCTCTGGATGCTGTTTGGGGATCTGGCGTCTTAAAATTCTGTCATTAGTGAAGCAAGGGTCCAAGTGGGAGATGATAAAAATAATGATAAAATAACGGTGGCGGTTGTAGTGATGATGGCTTTCATTAACTGGCACCTACAAATGCTACACAGAAGACTGAGCTTAAGTCAAACCAGGAAGAGCCAGTTACCACCTCCTCCCCTGACCAATGCAAACTGGTGGTCCGAGGGCCAAGTCAAGTCTGGTTTATGTCCTCCTAGTATTCAGCCAACTGTATACTTTGCATTGCCACAATCAGATTGGCCAGGATACCCCCCCCCCCCGGCTATTGTCTGGACCAGCCAATCAGCACCTGACTCCAGTTCCCTAGCTTCCTCAAGCTTTCATGAATTGACTCTTTGATCTTTGGCAAGATCAAGCCTCTGGGATGTCTTGTTGGCTCTGACCAGCAGGCTGCCAGCTGATCAGCTGGTGGCGCGAGGGGGGCTCCAGTTAAAGAATTGTGTGGCTGATGCCACAAAGAGAGGCCTTTAGTATCTTTGCACCCTCAAGCACCAGACCAGTTAGAATCCCAGCTCTTTGACTTCCTGGCTGTCACTCACTCTGAGCCTCAGTTTCCCCCTTTGCAAAATGAGCCTAATAATCATATAGGCTGTAGGAGAATTAAATGTGTATACAGTGCTTAGTGTCTGTGAATGCCCCTTAATGTAAGCAGTTATTTGTACTACTATTATTTTAAAAATATTGTCAATGCCTCTTACTTGGTCCTTTACTCTAGGTGCCTCCCTGGCTTCCGGCTCCCTTCTTGCCCCCTCCCCGCACCTGCTCCAGAGGAGTCTTCCAAAGCCCTCAGATCTGACATGTCCTTCCCCTGCTCCAGCATCTTCCATCGCCCCCAATCACCCTGGGAGAAAGTCTGACCTCTTCAAAATCAGCACTGGAAGCCCTGAAAACAGGTGGTCCCATCTCACACTCGCAGTTCTAGTGCCACTAAGAAATGGCTTCCCCATAAACACATATGGTTGCACACCTCTGGGCATTTGCATCTGCTGTTCCCTCTGCCCAGAATGCCCTCTCTCATCTGGGCGAGTGCCCCTCCGCCTCCTTGGATGGAGGCTTGCCAGTGCGGGGTTGGTCTGGAGGGGAAGCCAGATCCTGAACTGTCACCTACACTCTGTGACACCTGTGCAGAGAGTGGCTACGATTCCGAGCCTCAGTTTCCCCTTTGGTCACAAGGGACTGATCATCAGGGAATGGGTGTCTCTTCCCCGTGGAACAGGCCCCCACTTTCTGACGTCAGCTGCACCCCCATTCGCCTACCCGAAGGCAGTGTCTCTATTTTAAGAGGCTGCAGGCGGGGCTCAAGTCTATCTGGGGCTCCGGGCGGGGCCTGTTTCCCCACAACACCCTACTGCTCACCAGTCCTGCTGCACCCTCCCCCTTCCTCAGGCTCCCACTGCTGCCTCTGACACCTGCCCCTCCTTTTCTGCCCCGAATATCCTGGCTGGGGGGGGGGGTGTCTCTGCCTTGGAGCTCTACCTGCATTCTCCCTGACCTTGAACCCAAACACATGAAGCTCCCCTTTACCTTTGGACAAGTTAGTAGTCCTGCAGCCCAGGTTCAAAGCCCACTTCTCTCCCTCATCAGCTTAAGCACCCACCTCCCCACCCCTGTCCTTACTAGGCTCTAGCTTTTTTCAGCCTCTTTCATTTCCCCAAACACCTATCCCCTGCCCTGTCAACAGTGGCTGCCTCCTCTGTCCCAAGGCTACACAGCAAGGCTTGGTTCAGGAGCCTTCTCCAGGGGTGCCTGAGTGTGCCCATCACAGCTGACCCTCCACAGTGTCACTGCTGCTCAAGTGACCATCTCCCCCAACAGGCTGGGGGATCCAGGAGGGCAGTTCCGGAGGGTGAACCCCACTCCTCTTCCCTGCCTCTCCAGAGCGAAGGGAGAGGGCATACAGCAGGCACTCAATAAGTGTGTGTTGGGTAAATGTTGAATCCTGGGTCCCCCCCTGCTTGCAAATGGTGGCTTCTTAAGGGTCATCTAAGCCACAGAGGGAAATGGCTAGATTGTCTAACTTCCCATTACACAGATGAGAAAGCTGAGGCCCAGTGAAGTCAAAGAAGTTGCCACCCGGGGTCACGTGGGTTCCAATGTCAGCCTCTGCTAGCCCTGACACCTATGTTCTTATCTCCTGGTGGCACTGCCTCCCAAACACAAACCCGGGGCTACAGGTCAGAAAAGGCCCTTAGAGTGAATAGGGAAACTGGGGTTCAGGGAAGCAAGAGTGTCTCCCGCCAAACCCCCCACCCCCAAGCCGCACAGCCACCTGTCAATGGCTTGTAAGCCAGAGAGCTGATTAAGGGCGCTGCATTGAATCCCTGCTGGGCGACCTAGGGTTTGTAACTTTCCTAGACATGAGCCTCAGTTTCCTTATCGGCCGAATGGGTGTCTGGATAACCCCAATCTCCCCGGCTTGTCTTAGGGGTGAGCTGAAGCAAGGGTGCGGTGGCTCTGCGAAGGCAGGAGGCAGGTTTTAATACACATTAATTAGTTTAATATCTCACTAGCAAAATGATTAATACAACGATGAACATATGGTGAGCGCTCAAAGGCTGCTGGTGGAGAGGGCGAAACCCTCAAACCCTTTCTCCAACGGAGCCTCACTTTCTCCGTGTGTCAAATGGGCATACCCTCTTCCCACCGTAGGAAAAGCACTTTGAGCCTCCACAGCGCGTCCCGCCCTCTGCCTCAGTTGTCCCTGGCCAGCCAGAGCCCCGACCCCGGCACTCACGCCGGGTTCACTCCGCCAGCGCCCTCCGCCCGCCCGCGCAGGTGCCTCACCTGGAGCCCGCGGCGTCGCAGGAGGCTCGGCTCATCCATGGCCCGCGAGTCCGCACTGCTGGCCGGCGCCCGGCCCCGCCTCAGCCTGCCAGGCCCCGCCGCCCCGCGCCATTGGCCAAGCCGGTCAGCTGACGAGCCCTGACCCCGCCCCCGCTTTGAGAACCGGCCTCGAAAGGCCCGCCCCCTTTGGGCGAGCCTGCCCCGCCCTTCCAGGCCCCTCCCCACCCCTCGAGCCCAGAAGTAAACATTTTTCAGTGAATCTCCTAGAAGATTTTTAAGTCTTTTTACTAGGTGAGCACCCGATAAAAAAAAAAAAGCCAAAACAAAAACCAACTTTTGCAAATGAGGAAACTGAGGTTCAGAGAAGTTAATCCATGTGCCGCAAGGGTGAAGCAAGGGTTGCTGGCAGCAAGGGTGAAGAGAGTGGGGGCACTCACGTCCATGCAAAATGTAAGGGCCCACAAATAAATTGGGAATCAAGATATATAAGATTTTGGAGTTCTCTTGTGGCGGAGCTGGTTAAGGATCCGGCGCTGTCACTGCAGCAGCTTGGGTCGCTCCTTGAGCACCGGTTCTACCCTTGGCTACATGCCACAGGGGCAGCCAAAAAAAAAAAAAAAAAGATACATGGTATTTTAATACAATATTTTAAAGAATCAAAACTAATGCAAAAATGCATGATGAGCTAGACATCAGCATTTTAAATAAAGACAGGATCAAGAGTTCCCGCTGTGGCGCGACCAGATTAGCTGTGGTGCAACTAGATCTGGATTGTCTCTGCAACACCAGGACACGTGTTCAATCCCCGCCCTGCACAGTGGGTTATAGGATTCTTGCCTAATCCGGGCTAGGGGTAGGTCGCTATTGCAGCTGGGATCTGATCCCTGGCCTGGGAAACTCCATATGCCCGCTCTCCAAATTAATTGATTAATTAATTAATTAATTAATTAATGACAGGATCGGAGTTCCCGTCGTGTCTCAGTGGTTAACGAATCCGAGAAGGAACCATGAGGTTGCGGGTTCGATCCCTGGCCTCGCTCGGTGTGTTAAGGATCCGGCGTTGCCGTGAGCTATGATGTAGTTTGCAGACGCAGCTCGGATCCCACGTTGCTGTGGCTGTGGTGTAGGCCATAGGCTCCAGCTCTGATTAGATCCCCTAACCTGGGAATCTCCGTATGCCGCGGGTGTGACCCTAGAAAAAGCAAAAAAAAAAAAAGAGAGAGAGAGAGAGAGACAGGATCGGACTCTGCCTCTGCGTGTCTTTGTCTCCCTTATCTCATCGTATCCTGGTCCTTGTTCCAATAAAGCTTTATTTACAAGAATAGGTTGCCACGGTAGTTGCCAGTTTCTTTTTTGAGGATGGCTGCTTTTGCTGACCGCCAGCTGAGCACCCAGCCTAGGGCCTCGTGAAGACCTCCTCTCACTGGACTCTGACCATAATTGTTCAGTCTGATTGGCAGAAGGGAAAGGGAGGCTGGGAAAAGTCTTAAGTCCCAGGACGGCACTCACATTCTCTCTTTTCACTGGGACCCCGCTGCCTTTGCAGTTGCGATTTTCCTCCTTAACGCCCCTGTTCGGACCAGGCGTTGGAATATGTTCTCAGGTGGGAGGGGACCCTAGGCAGGCTCTCTGGCTGATGGCATGTGAGCTACTGTAGGATCCCACCAAGTGACCGCGGCCAGATTGAGCACATACAAATCAAGGCTCCAAGGCAAAACTTGTTTATCACATCCATGTTTTGAAATTGACCTGTAATTCACCTACCATAAAATTCGCCTTTTTAAAGTGTACAGTTCTGCGGTTTTTTAAGCATGCTCACAGCCCTCCTGTGCAATCATCATCACCACTTAATTTTAGAACACTTTCATCAGCCCCTAAAGAAACCCCATACTGGGAGCTGCCATTGTGGCTGATACTAACCCTACCAGTATCTATGAGAATGCGAGTTCAATCCCTGGCCTTGCTCAGTGGGTTAAAGATCTGGCGTAGCTGTGGCTGTGGCGTAGGCCGGCAGCTGCAGTCCGATTCCACCCCTAGCCTGGGAACCTCCATATGCTGTGGGTATGGTCCTAAAAAGACAACCAAAAAAAAAGTATGCAAAGTAAAATGAGATCATATGGGTGGATCCCAAGTTAATATGACTGGTGTCTTTATAAGAAGAAGAGATTAGGGGAGTTCCCGTCGTGACTCAGTGGTTAACGAACCTGACATCCATGAGGACGCAGTTTCGATCCCTGGCCTCTCTCAGTGGGTTAAGGATCCGGTGTTGCTGTGAGCTGTGGTGTAGGTCAGAAACATGGCTCGGATCCTGTGTTGCTGTGGCTGTGGTGTAGGCCTGTAGCTCCTATTCGACCCCTAGCCTGGGAACCTCCATATGCAAGGGTGGGGCCCTAAAAAATATAAGACAAAAAAAAATGGAGATTAGAATACAAAAACACTGCAAGGGAAGACCTCGTGAAGACACAAAGAGGCTACTATCTTCAAGCCACAGAGAGAGACCGGAGAAGAAATTAAACCTGCTGGCACCTTGATCTTGGACTTGTGGCCTCCAGAACTGTAAGGAAATTAATTTCTATCGTTGAAACCACCATCTGTGACATTTTGTTACGGTAGGCCCACCAAACTAATACAGTCGCCTGGTTAAATTTAATTTCGGGTAAATGATGAATACTTTTTCATTATATATCCCAGGCAATAATTGGGACATAGATATGCTAAGAAGCTATGTGTTATTTACCTGAAATTCTAATTTAACTCGGTGTTGTATATTGTACCTGACAACCCTGCACTAAAAAGACTTCCGGTGGAGCTTGCATACCCCAGATGATGGTAAGCTCATGCCGTCAACGGCCAACTGTCTGTCTCTGACTAGTTCTGCCTAAAATTTCTACTCAGTCTGGAGGCTGAGGCAGACTTGTGACCTAGAGTCATTCATCCGTTTCAGCCACTGTGGTTGGATCAAGATGGAGATGCAACTCAAGCCCAGCCAATCAGGGTCTTCCCTGGGCCTTTGCTAGAATCCTGGGTAAAGAGAGGTTCTGGGTACCAGAGGTGGTTGGGCTGGACCGATGGTGAGCTGCTTGAAGTGGAGCCCCCAGAGTGGTCTTAAATGCCTGCAATCCATCTGGAGAACTCTCACAGAACTCCTTCCCAAATGACCTCTTCAGTGGCCCACAGGGAGCATTCATTGACTGACCAACGGATGGGCTGACTGAATGTGTTTTTTATGTTTTTGGCTCCCCCCGTAGCATGTGGAAGCTCCCAGGCCAGAGATCTGACTCATGCCATAGCAGCAACCCCAGGCTGCTGCAGTGACTATGCCAGGTCCTTAACCCGCTGTGCCACAAGGGAGCTCCCTGAATGTAACTTTTCTCTGATGAACACCTATCCTTCAAAATCTATTTCAGATTCTCTTTAGAAGCTTCAGAGAACATTTTCTGAATGAATAAATAGATTTTTTTTCCTTGCGTACTCCTACACATCCTTCAAAACTCTCTTCAAATAGCTCTACAAGGAGCGTCAGGGAGTGTAATCAGGGAGTGAATGAATGAGTTCTTGGCAACTTGTGTATCCTTTTTTTTTTTAATTGAATTATAACTGACCTACAAAGTGATGTTTGTTCCAGGTGTACAATAAATTGATTCAATAGATGTTTCTATATGTCACAAAATGATCACCACCAGGTTTTTTGTGTGTTTTTTTTTTGTCTTTTTAGGGCCATACCTGAGGCATATGGAGGTTCCCAGGCTAGGGGCTGAACTGGAGCTGTAGCTGTTGGCCTATGTCACAGCAACAGCAATGCCAGATCCGAGCCACATCTGCCACCTACACCACAGCTCACGGCAACGCCAGATCCTTAACCCACTGAGCGAGGCCAGGGATCAAACATGCGTCCTCATGAATACTAATTAATTTCCGCTGAGTCAAGACGGTAATTCCTCATTAGGTATTCTTTAAAACATCCTCAAATGATCTTCTCGCATCATCAGAAGGTCCAGGTTGAATGAATGAAAAATGTACTTCTTGGTGAATGACGCCTATGAATGTGCTAATGAATGAACTAATGAATTTTCTCCTTGCCAACTCCTACTCACCCTTCAAGATCCTTCTTAGGTGCCCCTCAGAGACATCCGGTCAGACCACATGGATGGAAGCTCAGCCCTTCCGGAGTTGAAGGTCACTCCCCACCCTACCCCCCACAGAAGGCGGAAGCTGAAAGGGTGGGGAAGTTCTGTGGTTACCATTTCCTGGGGAGGGGGGCCTAGAACCCTTCCTGCCTACCCCCCTCCCTCCAGGTTGTGGGGTATCTGCAAGTGGGACAGTTCTGAAGACATATCGCAGTTGTGCTTCTGGGGCAGCCGGGAGGGCTTCCTGGAGTAGGTGGCAGGCACGCGAGGAGAGGTGGGTGTACAAAGATTTGACATGGGGAAAGTGGGCTGTGGTGAACCTCAGGTTGAGTGTCAGACTGTGACCTCAATAAGGGTAGAAACGCCATCTCACATGTGCCTAGAATCCTGCTCACGCACCTGCCGTGGCGCCCCAGCGCCCTTGGGGAAAAGCCCAGCCCTTCAGCCCAGCACCCAAAGGCCCTGGCCAACCCCACTGTCTTCTCTCCCATGGAGTCCCAGACCTGCCGTGTTCGTCTTGGTGTCCCCTCAACTTTCGCCTCTGCTGTGACCTCTGCTGTGACCTCTGCTCTGACCTCTGCCAGGACTGCCCTTTAATTCCACAAACCCAGTCCCGGACCTCCGTTTTCTGGGCAGCCTTCCCCGCTTCCCCTAAGAACGCTCCCAGCTTCTGCCCCTCCCCGCATCCAGCCCCTGACCCCAAAAAGCTGGGGGCACCCGTGTCCAGCTCTGCCCCCACCTCCCTTGATGGTTTTCCAGTGGCTACTCTCACTTTGTGGGAGCAGCAAAAAGGCGTGACAAGAGCAGAGGCTAGGAGTTCCCACTGTTGCTCAGTGGTAACAAACCCGACTAGTATCCATGAGGATGAGGGTTCAAACCCTGGCCTCGCTCAGTGGGTTAAGGATCCGGCGTTGCTGTGGCTGTGGAGTAGGCCGGTGGCTCTAGCTCCAATTTGACCCCTAGCCTGGGAACTTCCATATGGCACGGGTGTGGCCTTAAAAAGACAAAAAAAAAAAGAAGAAGAAAAAAAAAAGGGAGCAGAGGCCACTTCCCCCCACCCCCCCACGCAAACAATGGCTAATCATACTGACTGTCTGGTGGGCAGCAACCCTGTTTCATGCCCACTACAGCCCATTTTGCTGATGGGAACAGTGAGGCCCAGGAGGGCTGACTTTAGTGAGGGTGGGCAGTGGGGGGAAGCCTAGGGCACGGGACTTACTCCAGAGGGTGCAAAGCTCAGTCCCACGAAAGGGGGTTCCGTCTCGGGGTTTGCAACCATATCTTCACCTCCAGCCGGGGCCCTGAGCGGTCTGGGTTGGGTGTCTCTGGGCTCAGTTTCTCCATCAGTGAAATGGGGCACCTGGGGTAGGGGGTCCCAGAGGCCCCTTCCCCTTGAGAGGGGAGCCATGGATTTGCACCTCTCTCCCATGATATCTTTCAGCTTTTTATTTCTCTCCGTTTGTTTCTCTGTCATCTCTGCCCCGCCCCCAGGCCTCAAACCCACTCCCCTCCCCTGACCCGGCCTGGGCCCTGCTGCCCATGAAGGCTGCTCTGTGTAGGGTCACAGGGTCCCCGTCCCCATTGTGCCAGGCCTGGAACACTGCCTCTTTGTTCCTGTGACTCTGACTTCATGGCCCGCTGGGCGCCTGACCTTGGCCGGCCCAGCTGCCCTTCAGGACCGGCTCTCAGAAGAGGGGCTTCTTTCCGCCGCCACCCCCCCACCCCATCCCTGGGGC
>PVHT021183506.1:4024385-4115301 GCA_004024745.2 Catagonus wagneri | reverse complement strand
ACAGATGGGTGGACGGGTGGACGGGTGGACGGGTGGGTGGACGGGTGGACAGATGGATGGGTGGACGGGTGGACGGGTGTGTGGGAAAGTGGGCAAGTGTGTGGCTGGTCACTGGGCATGCCCCCTCCCCAAGCAGTGAAAGGCTGAAACTGTCATTATCTCCTCATTGCCTTTGCAGCTGAAGCCTGCAGTACCGGCAGGTGCTGTTTTCAGGACCCGCCGTATCCAGATGCAGACTCAGGTCAGAGGCAGTTTCCCATCTCGGGAGGGAGGGATGGCGCTGGGCCCTGACTGACCCAACCTTAGCAGCCCCTCCCTCAACTCCCTCCTGCCCAGCCCAAGACTCAGGCCCACCTGAGGTCTAGGGACCCCCTCCCTGACAGCCTGACCATCTGTCCTCACCAAACTCAGGTGTCCTGGAGCAATCGCCCACCTCTGTAAGCCTCATCTCCTCCCTAACAGGATCGCGAGGCAGGTGTCTGTGTCCGTTCTGATTAGTCAGCATGGGGGTGCTAAGCACATATTCAAATATTTTGAAGTTGCCAGGAGATAAGCATTGCTGGAACATTCATGCTTCTCACACACCTTCTAATCTGCCACTGGGTGTTTAATCGATTCTTTGGTTCAAGAAATACTGAGTCCCTCAGTGGCCTAATGGTTAAGGACTTGGCATTGCCACTGCTATGGCATGAGTTCAATCCTTGGCGTATGCTGTGGGCACAACAACAACAAAAAAAAAAATTAAAAAAAAAAAAGAGTTTGTGTTGGAGTTCCCATTGTGGCTCAGAGGTAATGATCCTGACTAGTACCCATGAGGATGCAGTTTCCATCCCTGACCTTGATCAGTGGGTTAAGGATCTGGCATTGCCATGAGCTGTGGTGTAGGTTGCAGATGAGGTTCACAGCTGGCATTGCTATAGCTGTGGTGTAGGCCAGCAACTGCAGCCCTGATTAGACCCCTAGCCTGGGAACCTCCATATGCTGCAGGTGCGGCCCTAAAAAGACAATATAGAAAGAAAGAACCTGGGAGTTCCCATCATGGCGCAGTGGTTAACAAATTCGACTAGGAACCATGAGGTTGTGGGTTCGATCCCTGACCTCACTCAGTGGATTAAGGATCCAGCATTGCCTTAAGCTGTCATGTAGGCAGCAAATTTGGCTCGGATCTGGTGTTGCTGTGGCTGTGATGTAGGCTGACATTTGCAGCTCTGATTCGACCCCTATCCTGGGAACTTCCATGTGCCACAGCTGTGGCCCTAAAAAGGAAAAAAAAGAAATATTTACCAAAGAGTTTCTTTGTGGCACATGGGGTTAAGCATCCATTGCTGTCACTGCAGTGGCTCCGGTTGCTGCTTCGGCCAAGGTTTGATTCTCTGACCCCAGAACTTCTTCCACATGCTTCAGGCACAGCCAAAAAAAAAAAAATTTTTTTTTTTACCGAGCACTTAATATGTGCATACACATGAGCTGGAAGCCTGGGGTCACAGCCAAATGCAGGAGCTGGACGGGGGGCAAACAGTGAGGAACTGTGAAAAGTCAGAGCAGGATGAGGGATGGAGAAGGAGGGGGCTGCGTCCGGTGGGCCAGTAGTTGAGGAGGTGACAACACAGAAGGAGAAACTGGAATGTCAAAATCTGGGGGATTCCAGGCAGGGGGCACAGCACACGCGAAGGCCCTGCGGTAGGAGTGAGGGTCAGCAGGAGGTGCAGGGGAGATGGCAGGCCACGGGCAGGAAGGGCACAGGAAGCTGCCGGAAGCCACCAGCGTGTTTGGGCTGAAGGGACACCGGATTACGTTAAGGGTCAGAAGCATTCCTCCCTGGGGTGGGTCGGTTTGGGGACCCTTTCCCACTAACCTGGTCTCAAACCTCTGGGGTCTTCAGGCTCAGCTTCTGGCCCCAGGGACCTGAACTGCTACCGGACATTCAACAGCGCGGGTTACGAATGTTCCTGGGCGTATGAGGGCCCCACGCCTGGGGTCAGCCACTTCCTGAGATGCTGGTAAGGGTCCTGCCCTTGTTCCCGACCCCGTGCCCCTCCCCTCAGATAAATGACCTTGACAGAATCTTTGTCCCTTCCTCGGCCTCAGTTTTCTCATGTCAGAAGGGAAGGTTAGGGGGGAGTTCAAGGAGCCGGCTCAGGTCACTGCTGTGGTGTGGGTTCGATCCCTGGCCCGGGAACTTTTGCATGCTGAATGCACGGCCATTAAAAAAAGGGTGGGGAGGAGAGTTCCTGTGGTGGCTCAGCAGGGTACGAACCCAGCTACTAGGATCCGTGAAGTTATGGGTTCGATCCCTGGCCTCGCTCAGTGGGTTAAGGATCCAGCACTGCCGTGAGCTGTGGTGTAGGTCAACAGTGCAGCTCAGATCCCGATTTGCTGTGGGTGAAGCTGGCAGATGCAGCCCTGATTCGACCCCTAGCCTGGGAACTTCCGTATGCTTCGGGGGCAGCTCTAAACCCCCCACCAAATAAAAAAGAGGATGAGAGAGAAGTGAGGGTTGGGGATCTGTGTCGTGTGCTGTGGGGGGTCAGCCTGGGTGGGCCTCCAGTTTGGGTGGCATTTAGGGTCCCTCTAGTGCTTTCTTAATTCTCAGCCTCTCATGTATTCGTCCATCTGTCTGTGCATTCATCTGTGTATTTATTTATTTTTTTGTCTTTTTAGGGCTGCACCCGCAGTATACGGAGGTTCCCAGGCTAGGTCGATCAGAGCTGTAGCCCCCGGCCTAGGTCACAGCCACAGCAACGCCAGATCCTTAACCCACTGAGCGAGGCCAGGGATTGAACCCGCAACCTCATGGTTCCTAGTCGGATTCGTTTCTGCTGCGCCACGACAGGAACTCCCATCCATTTACTCATTTCTTTCTTCCCTCCGTGTCGGCTCATGTTGGGAGAGTCTGGGGTCCTCCAAGCCCCTTCGTCCCCGGCTGATTCCCAAGAAACCGCCAGGGTGGGGACAGGGGGAGGCAAAGGGGCAGAAAAGGATGCTGGCATACGATGCACATCATCTGCTGGGGTCCACTAGGATCCCAGACTCGGCACCAACACCCTCCTTCCTGCAGCCTCAAGTCTGGGCGCTGTTGCTACTTCGCCGCGGGCTCAGCCACCAAGGTGCAGTTCTCCGACCAGGATGGCATAGACGTGCTCAATGCTGTCACCCTCTGGGTGGAATCCCGGGCCATGAACCAGACGGAGAAGTCCCCCACGGTTACCCTGAATCTCTACAGCTCTGGTCAGCATTCTGTGCTCCTCCTTCTCCGACCTCGTCCTAACCCAGAGACGCCCTGCTCTCTAAGCCTAGACAGATCTGTAGGGATTCTGGGACCCTGGCAAGGGGCCGGATAGTGCCGTCTTCACACCCAGCGCTGTTGTGTGACTTGGCGGAAACTTTCACGGGCCCCTGACCGATCCCCTCCTGCTGGACACTTCGGTAGCTTCCTGTTTCTCCTTGTAATGCTGCCAAGACCCTCTTGGGTCTTTAAAATCCATTTTCGGAGCTCCTGTTGTGGCTCAGTGGTAACAAACCCGACTAGGACCCCTGAGGTTGCAGGTTCGATCCCTGGCCTCCTTCAGTGGGTTAAGGATCCAGCCTTGCCTTGAGCTGTTGGTGTAGGTCGCAGATGCGGCTCGGATCCTGGGTTGCTGTGGCCGTGGCGTAGGCCGGCAGTTACAGCTCCGATTCGACCCCTAGCCTGGAAACTTCCATATGCCGGGGGGTGCGGCCCTAAAAAGTAAAAATAAATAAATAAAATAAAACAAAAATAAAATCTGTTTTCGTGGAGTTCCCTGGTGGCTCAGCGGTTTATAGATCCAGCATCGTCACTGCTGTGGCCTGAGTCGCTGCTGTGGCTCAGGTTCAGTCCCTGGCCCGGGAACTTCCACATGCCATGGGTGCAGCCCCCCCCAAAAATATCGATTTTCATGAATCAACAATATACGCTTAGTTTATACTCGCTGAACTGCTACAGTATGCCACGCTCAATTGCAGGGAACATTGGCAAGACCAATAGAGGTCACAGTCGAGGGCTGGGACTAGGATGAGGTGAATGGGGGGTGCCCTCCTTGGCTACAAAATTTTAAGGGCAGGGGTGCCAAAAAACCTCAGAAGTCAACATAAACAGTATCACAATGCAATATTTTTTTAAAAATCAATATTAATGCCAAAAAAAGTATCAGACATGACAAAGTATCAGAATTTTAAGTAAAGAGAGAGAAAAAAAAGAGAGGATCTAGGAATTCTCCTGAGACACAGTGGGTTAAGGACCCGGTATTCTCCCTGCGGTGGCTTGGGTCACTGCTGTGGTGCAGGTTCAATCCCTGGCCCAGGAACTTCCACATGCTGTGGGCATGGCAAGAAAAAAGAAAGAAAGAAGGGAGGGAGGGAGGGAGGAAGGAAGAAAGAGAGAAAGAGAAAGAGAGAAAGAAAGAAGGGAGGAAGGAAGGAAGGAAGGAAGGAAGGAAGGAAGGAAGGAAGGAAAGAAAGAAAGGGAAAAAAAGAGTTCCCGTCGTGGCTCAGTGGTTAACGAATCCGACTAGGAACCATGAGGTTGCAGGTTCGATCCCTGGCCTTGCTCAGTGGGTTAAGGATCCGGCGCTGCCGTGAGCTGTGGTGTGGGTTGCAGATGCGGCTCGGATCCTGTGTTGCTGTGGCTGTGGCATAGGCCGGCAGCTACAGCTCTGATTAGACCCCTAGCCTGGGAACCTCCGTATGCCATGGGTGTGGCCCTAGAAAAGGCAAAAAGACAAAATAAAATAAAATAAAGATGTAGAAAGAATGACCGGCATCTGTCCTTAGGTCAGGTTCCTGGCAGTGGGTTTAAATAGTTAGTAAGAGGAGTTCCTGCTGTGGCGCCACAGGATCAGGGGCATAGCGGAGCTCTGGGAGGCAGAGGGGGTTAAGGTTGCCATAGCTGCTCGAAACTGCAGCTCGGATCTGATCCCTGGCCTGGGAACTCCATATGTCTCGGGGGTAGCCCCCCCAAAAAAAAAGATTAGTAAGATTTCCTTAACTGTCCTCCAGAAAATTAGAATCAGTTAATTACTCTCTCATCAGCAATTTACAAAAGTGCCTGTCTCACCACAGCTTTGCCCGCAACAAGTATTAATATTTCAAAGCTATTTTACTAATAAGATCCTATGTATAAATCTTGACTTTTTGACCCATAGACTCCTAGGCTTAAATGGGACCTGCATGTGTGTCCCTGATTCACATTTGGGGGGCTTAGTCCGTTACTCTGGGCCGGAAGGATCATGAGCAGATTTTCTGGAATTTTTGTGGCCAACAACTGACACTTACCCCGGCTTCCCCTCCCCAACCCCCATCTCTGCTTCCAGTGAAATACGACCCTCCCCCAGGAAACGTCAAGGTGTCAAGGTCAGCAGGGCAGCTGCACATGGAATGGGAGACCCCAGCCCGCCAGGATGGTGCTGAGATACAGTTCCGCTACCGGACACCTGGCAGCCCGTGGGCTTTGGTGAGTTCGTTTCCCAGATCAGGGGTTTTCACACGGCACAGGGCATCTTGGCCCCACCCCATCAGTTTGGCCGTGTCCATGTCTGTCACCTCTCCCATCCGGCCTCCACTGTTTCCCTGTATTTAGGCTTTGGGCTCTCTCCAACGTGAGGATCTGACTGTGACCTCCCTTGCTCACACGCCCTCCATGGCTCCCCATCACCCTCAGGAGGGCACCCTGGTTCTCAGCCAGCCCCCTGGTCCCTTCACTTGCCTCATGCTTCTTCTGGCCCTTTTCCAAGTGGCCATTACTCTTTGCCTGGATTTCCAGCCTCTTCACCTCTGCATTCGCGGTCCCCTCCACCCGCACACCCTCCTTTCCGCCCAAGCACGTGTGACTCTAGCCCATCCTCGGGGTCCAGCTCAAGGGCTGCCTCTTCCGAGAAGCTGCCTTTCCACTTGTTCCTCCTTCCCTCCCTTTCTTCCTTTTTTGACGCAGGTGTAATTGACATATAACATTATACCAGGCAGAGCCTCCTTGCCTGCCCGCTTGCATCTCTCACAAGCGTCCTATCTTAATAAATCTATTTCTTGCCTATCAAAAAAAAAAACAACAAAAAACAGTATAGGAGTTCCCGTCATGGCTAGGAACCATGAGGTTGCGGGTTCGATCCCTGTCCTTGCTGGGTGAGTTAAGGATCCGGCGTTGCCGTGAGCTGTGGTGTAGGTCTCAGAGGCGGCTTGGATCCTGCGTTGCTGTGGCTGTGGCGTAGGCCGGCAGCTGTAGCTCCGATTGGACCCCTAGCCTGGGAACCTCCATATGTCACAAGTGTGGCCCTAAGAAGCAAAACAAACAAACAAACAAAAAACCCTTTATGTTAGTTTCAGCTGTACAACATAATGACTTGATGTTTGTACACATGATGAGCTGATCACCACAATAAATCTATTTAACATCCATCACTACACGTTTCCAGATTTTTTTCTTATAATGGGAACTTTTAAATCTACCCTCTTAGCAACTTTCAAATATACAATCCAGTTTTTTTTTTTTCTTTTGGCCTTTTGAGGCCTGCACCCATGGCGTATGGAGGTTCCCAGGCTAGGGGTTGAATCAGAGCTGCAGCTGCCGGCCTACGCCACAGCCACAGCCACAGCAACTCAGGATCCGAGTCACGTCTGCGACCTACACAACAGCTCACGGCAACACTGGGTCCTTAACCCACTGAGCAAGGCCAGGGATCGAACCTGCGTCCTCATGGTTCCTAGTCAGATTCGTTAACCACTGCGCCACAACGGGAACTCCCATCTTTTTTATTTTTTTAATTACTTAATGAATTTTATTACATTTGTAGGTGTACAGCAATCATCACAACCAGATTTTATAGCATTTCCATCCCAAACCCCCAGCGCATCTCCCCACCCCCTCAACCTGTCTCATAAGTTTTTCAAAGTCTGTGAGTCAATATCTGTGCTGCAAAGAAATTCATTGTGTCCCCCCCCCTTTTTTTTTTAAAGCAGATTTCCTTCTTTTACGGCTGAATAACATTCAGCTGCATACACACACCCATGTGCTTTATCCAGTCAGCCATCGATGGACGCTTAGCTGCTTTCACGTCTTGGCTCTTGTAAAAACGCTGCGGTGGATGTGTATGATCTTTTCCACTGAGTGTTTCGGTTTTCTTCAGATAAATACTCAGAAGCGGAATTACCAGATCATCCAGGAGTTCTATTTTTAATATTTTGAGGAACTTCCACCCTGTTTTCCATAGCCACTGCAGCAATTTACATTCCCACCAACAGTGCCTGGGTTCCCTTTTTCCTACACCCTTGCCAACAATTGTTATCATCTTTTTTTTTTGGTCCCTTTTTTTGCCTTATCTAGGGCCATACCCACCGGCATATGGAGGTTCCCAGGCTAGGGGTCTAATCGGAGCTGTAGCCGCCAGCCTTCGCCACAGCCACAGCAACGCGGGATCCGAGCCGCGCCTGCAACCTACACCACAGCTCACGGCAATGCCGGATCTTTAACCCACTGAGCAAGGCCAGGGGTCGAACCTGCAACCTCATGGTTCCTAGTTGGATTCATTAACCACTGAGCCACGACGGGAACTCCTCCGTTGTCGTCTTTTTGATGACAGCCATTCCAGCAGGCGTTCTGACAGATGTGAGGTAAGCTCTCTCTGTGGTATTGATTTGCATTTTCCTGGTCACTAGTGATGCCAAGCACATTTTCATGTACCTGTCGGTCACCTGTACGTCTTCTTGGAAACTTCATTCATTCCTTTTTTTTTTTTTTTTTAAACAGCCACACCCACGGCATATGGAAGTCCCCAGGCCAGGGGTCCAATCAGAGCTGCAGCTGCTACCCTCGCCACAGCCACAGCAACGCCACATGCAAGCTGCATCTGCGACCTACGCCACAGCTTGCAGCAATGCCAGATCCTTAACCCACTGAGAGAGGCAAGAGATGGAACCCACATCCTCATGGATACTAGTCCGGTTCTTAATCTGCTGAGCCACAACGGGAACTGCCCTTCATTTGTTCTTTAGCTATTCTCTTCTTCTCTCTGACCCTGCAGGCAGGGCAAGCCCGGGCTTGCAAGAAACCTCGGCCCTGACCTAGTCCCCAAGGAACCACTGGTTTGGGAGAGACAGAGACCTCCGGCTTCTGATTTGTGGCGTCTCCTCCTCCCTCAGACTGGGAGCATCTTGAGGCCGGGGAGCTGCCTCATCTTCAGCCCCATCTTCCCTCCGAATGTTGTTTGTGCCCCTCCTTGAGCCTCAGTTTCCCCATCAAGCGAATGGGTTCGGAACAGCCAGAGGCAGGTGATGAGGGACCGTTGTTGGGGAGGGACGTCTCTTTATATTTTATCTTCAGCTCCCCAAGCACACTCTGTAGCGGACGCTCTCAGCCCCCTTTGCAGATGAGGAAACTGAAGCTCAGAATGTCCAGAGTGTGTGGGGCTAGCTGGGTCCTAAACTTGGCTCTCCTGACCCCCAACACCACAGACAGAGATGTTTGATCCCTTAAAGTAATGTTTAGGAAATTCTCGTTGTGGCTCAGTGTGTTAAGAACCAGACTAATATCCAGGAGAATTCAGATTCCTTTCCTGGCCTCGCTCAGTGGGTTAGGGATCTTGTGTTGCCGTGGGTTCCAGATGCAGCTTGGATCTGGCATTGCTGTGGCTGTGGTGTAGACCGGCAGCTGAAGCTCTGATTCAACTCTTAGTCCCCGGAAATACCATAAGCCGCAGGTGCACACCTTAAAAAGAAAAAAAAAATAATTCATTTGGAAATTACATCGGAGTTCTCTCGTGCCTCAGAAGTTTAAGGATCGAGCACTATGACTGCAATGGCCCAGGTCCCTATCGTGGCTTGTGTTCGATCCCTGGCCCCAGGAAATTCCTCATGCAGTGGATGTAGTCAATTTTTTTATTTTTTTATTTTTTGCTTTTTAGGGCACACCTGTGGCATATGGAGATTCCAAGTTAGGGGTCTAGTTGGAGCTACAGCTGCCGGCCTACACCACAGCCACAGCAACACCAGATCCGAGCCACGACTGCGAACTACACTGCAGCTCACGGCAACACTGGATCCTTAACCCACTGAGCGAGGACAGGGATTGAATCCGCAACCTCATGGTTCCTAGTCATATTCGTTTCTGCTGCGCCTTGATGGGAACTTCCAGCCAAAAATTAATAATAATAATGATTTTTAAGGAAATTATAATAATTTTGCCTCCTAAAATAATTAAACAAAAATTTTTTTTAGGGCTGAACCCAGAGCATTTGAAAGTTCCCAGGCTAGGAGTTGAATTGGAGCTATAGCTGCCAGCCTACGCCACAGCCACAGCAACGCCGGATCTGAGCTGTGTAGGTTCTCACCGCAATGCCGGATCCTTAACCCACTGAGCAGGGCTAGGGACTGAACCCATATCCTCATGGATACTAATTGGGTTCGTTACCACTGAGCCACAATGGGAACTCCTAAAATAATTCTTTAAAAAAAAAAAGGTTTTATTTGGGAATCATCTTAGATTTTCAGAAAAGTTACAAAGAGATACAGAGTGTTCCTGGAAAGCCTTCAGCCCGTTTCCGCACAGGTTAACGGCTTATGTGTCTGAGTTTATGTCCCTGGTCCCTTGCTGTGAACTAAACTCCAACATTTACTTGGATTATCAGCTGTTTTTCCAAGAATGTCGTCTTTCTGTTCTCAGCTCCAAATCAGGGTTCCCGAGCTATCCTGAGGCTCAGCGGGTTAAGGATCCGGCGTTGCGGCTGCAGTGGTTTAGGTGACTGTTGTGGTTCGGGTTGGTTCCCTAGCCTGGGAATCCCACATGCAGCCAAAAAAAAAAAAAACCCAGCTCAAACCAGGGTTCCACGTCGCAGTCAGCAAAATAATTGCTGAAAATTTCAAAAGAGCTAATATTTTTGACACCCAAATACAAAACAACGTATAAATATGCTCTCATTTTAGGGCGACTGCGGACGTCAGGATGATGATGCTGGCTTCGGTAAGAGTACTATCAACAACGACAACGGCAGCAGGTTGGCATTAATTGAGCACCCACTGTGTGCCAGGCCCGATGCTAAATTCTTCATAGGCTTGTTTGCGCCTCCCTGTAGTTTAGTACTGGATTGCTCCCATTTTGCAGATGAGGAAACAAAGGCTTGGGGTTAAGGAGCTGTTGGCCAGGGTCAGTTCCCATGAGATGGCCTTGCTGAGATGCAAACCCCAGAGAGCAGTAGAAGTGGGTGATCCTTGAGGCCTCAAGAGCACAGGCCCTGGCCCATTCAGGCTATGTTCCCAGGGCCCAGCACACAACAGACTTTCAGTAAATGTGTGTACACAGTTGGTGCTCAATAAGTGCATGCACACAGTTGGCACTCAACAAGTGCACGATGGCTAAGTGACCAGTGCCAAGTCCTGAGCACTCCCAGGTGTGCGACAGCCCTCGTCTTGATGCTTTATCTGCTTCTCCCCCCAGAGTCATGCCTCTGCCCCCTGGAGAGGGACACGGCCCAAGAATTCCAGCTGCGACGACGCCTGGGCCCAGGGGTCCCAGGAGGTCCCTGGAGCAGCTGGAGCAGCTCTGTGTGCATCCCCCCTGGTAAGAGCACCCTGGGCCATAGGAAAGGAGATGGGCATTAGAAAGATGGCCGTGGTATCAGAAATAAGGTGGTGGGGATTAGCAATCAGGTGACAGGTGTTAGAAATAAGGAGAAATTAGGGAAAATTAGTGCCAGGTGGCAGGGCAAGGGAGTTCCCTGGTGGCTTGGAGGTTAAGGAGTTGGCATTGTCCTTGCTGTGGCTCAGGTTCGATTCCCCAGCCCCGGAACTTTCACGTGTCTTACGTGTGGCCAAAAAAAAAAAAAGGGGGGGGAGAAAGAAAAGAAGCAATGTGGCAGGTCAGGGATCGAGTTTCATTTTGTAAGCTGTGGCCAATCTGTAATCTAAAAAGACATTTTGGAATCCCCGCTGTGGCTCAGGGGGTTAAGAACCCAAAGTAGTGTCCATAAGGATGCAGGTTCAATTCCTGGCCTCACTCAGTGGGTTAAGGATCCAGTGTAGGTCTCAGATGTGGCTTGGATCCTGCGTGACTGTGGCCATGGTCTAGGCCAGCAGCTGCATCTCCGATCCGACCCCTAGGCTGGGAACTTCCATATGTCGCAGGTGTGGCCTTAAATAAATAATTTTTTAAAGAATTAAAATAAAAAGAAGACATTTCTTAGTCTTTCCTTCCAAACAGTTTGGTTCGTTTTGTTCTTTTTTTTTTTTTTATTCTCTTTAGGGCCGTACCCGAGGCATATAGAGGTTCCCAGGCTAGGGGTCCAATCTGAGCTACAGCTGCCGGCCTACACCACAGCCACAGCAACGCCAGATTCGAGTCATGTCTGCGACCTACACCACAGCCCATGGCAACGCCGGATCCTTAACCCGCTGAGCGAGGCCAGGGATCGAATCCACATCCTCATGGATACTAGTCAGGTTCCTTAACCACTGAGCCACGACAGGAACTCCTGATTTTGTTCTTTTAAAGCTAAACAAGGAGTTGTAAGTGACTGTGTCATGAGGATAGATTTTCCCACTTGACACAGGAAGATGGCGCCTTGGCGGGGTGGAGATGTGGCCTGGGGTGGGAGTGAGAGGTGGGATGACTGTCAACTTGTGTCCCCCACCCCATGAGCTAGAGTTTCCTTATCTCTGCCCAAGTGCGTATCTGCTGGGAAAAACTCCAATGGTGGTTTTCAGATTTTTTTAAATTGTAGTGAAAAAAAAAAAAAGGCATAATAGGAGTTCCCAGGTGGTACAGTGGGTTAAGGACTTGGTGTTGTGACTGCTATGGCTTGGGTCACTGCTATGGCATAGGTTCAATCCCTGGCCCAGGAATGTGGGTGGAGTGGCCAAAAAAGGACATAATAGAAAGCTGACCACTTTTACCATTTTTAGCCCATTGTGTGAAGTATATTCAAACTCTTGGTGGAACGCATCTCCAAGTTTGCAGATTTTGAAAACTACTGAACACTCTATGGAATCTTGTTTCACGGGAGGGAAGGAAAGGTCCCAGGTTCCCATCCAGGGTCTGCAGGAGGTTGTGAGCAAGGGTGCCACCCCCAGCGTCACCACCTTGCTGTCTCATTGCAGAAAACTCCCCACAAGCCAAGGTGAAGTTCACCGTGGAGCAGCTCCGCCCAGACGGGAGGAGGCAGGTGACCTTGCATGAGCAGGTAACGGGCCTGTTGCACGGCTGTGAGGTGGCCTGGGGACAGAGACAAGGAGACAAGAGGTTGGAGTGGGAGTGCATAAAAGGAGGGAGCTGAGTCGTGGAGGTGGTAGGGACTCGGAGGACTGTGGGTTGAACTCTGAAGGTAATAGAGAGCCATGGACGGTGTGTGAGCAGAGGAAGGATGTGGCTGGCCTCGGGGGAGCAGATTGTGTGGGGCTCAGGTGGAAGCTGAAAGGGGTCAACTGTGTTGGTCTGGACGGGAGATGATTTCTTTAAAGTCCCCCCAAACAACTTATTAAGTACAGTCTAATGAACCCATTTTACAGAGGAGGAAACTGAGGCACAGAGGGAAAGTATCCTGCCTGAGTCAGGGGCAAAATCACTATATATTTCCCCCACTGGCTTCACCATCGTTGATTCAGCTATGTCCCCAGTGGGCTGTCACAATAAAGCTATAATGAAGCCTCTTCTCTTCCCAAGTTTCTTGTAATTTGAATTCCTTTGCTTAGGAAAAACTTCCAGGCTTGAGGTAACTGAAAGATGGAAACATGCTTTTTTTGGCTTTTGGTGGGTTTTGCCAAATTATTCTCCCTTTCCCCTGAAACCAATGAGCAGTGAATGTGTCAGTTTCTCAGCAGCCTTGCCAGCACTGAAGTTTATTATTTTTTTAATTTTTTGCATATGTCATCAGCTGTGGTCCGTGGATGTATCTGTGTTCACGGGCTGTATCTGTCCCCATGGGGACGCCGAGCATTTTCACTACCTCAAAAATCATCTCTTGCACTCATGACAGCTGCCAGAGCTTGAGCTTCCGGAAGGCTGCCTTGGGAACAACTCTGGAGTGGAAGTGACCTACCGTGTCCACCTGCACATGCTGTCCTGCCCTTGTAAGGCCAAGGCCAGAAGGACTCTGCGCCTGAGGAAAAAGCTCATCCTCTCGGGTGCTGCCTATGACCTGGCTCTCGTTCCCCGGAATCGCTTTGGCCTTGGCCCCAACCAGACCTGGCACATTCCTGCCTACACCCACTCAGGTGCCTCCAGATGGGGAAGGTGGTGCGAGGGCCCCTCAGAGCTGAGCCTGTACTCTGAGCCTCACCTAGATTAGGGTGAAGCACAAAAATGTTAGGGGGTGTCTAACTGAGGAGTGTATCAAAAGTCAGTAATCAAAATGCATAGCATTATAATGCAATGGTTAAAAAAAATTCTCACTGGGAGTTCCCATCGTGGCTCAGTGGTTGACAAATCCGACTAGTAACCATAAGGTTGCGGGTTCTATCCCTGACCTTGCTCAGTGGGTTAAGGATCCGGCGTTGCCGTGAGCTGTGGTGTAGGTCGCAGACGCAGCTTGGATCCCGCGTTGCTGTGGCTGTGGCGAAGGCCGGCGGCTACAGCTCCTGTTAGACCCCTAGCCTGGGAACTTCCATATGCCACGGGTGCGGCTCTACATAAAGAAAAAAAAAAGACAAAAAAAAAATAAATGGACAAACCAAAATGAACACATAGATAGCGAAAACAGGCAGTGGTTATCAGAGGAGGGAGCAGGCAGAGGGGAGGTTGAAATGAGTAAAGGGGGTCAGTTGAACAGTGATAGATGGAAACTAAATTTCTGGTGATGAGCACATTGTAGGGTATTCAGGAGTCAAAATATAATGTTCTTTTTTTTTTTTTTTTTTTGTCTTTCTGTCTTATCTAGGGCCGTACCCGCAGCATATGGAGGTTCCCAGGCTAGGGGTCTAACAGGAGCTGTAGTCGCCGGCCTTCGCCACAGCCACAGCCACGCGGGATCCAAGCTGCATCTGCAACCTACACCACAGCTCGCAGCAGTGCTGGATCCTTAACCCACTGAGCGAGGCCAAGGATCGAACCCGCAACCTCATGGTTCCTAGTCGGATTCGTGAACCACTGAGCCACGACAGGAACTCCAAAATAGAATGTTCTATACATGAAACATAATAGCCAATATTACCTCCATAAAAAAATCAATCTAAAAATTTTAAAATTAAGATTTCTATGTAGGTATATACATACAGTTTTTGTTTTTGTTTTCTTTTCAGAGCCGCAAGTTCCCAGGCTAGGGGTCAAATCGGAGCTGCAGCCGCCAGCCTGTGCCACAGCCACAGCAACGCGGGATCCGAGCCGTGTCTATGACCTACACCACAGCTCATGGCAACGCTGGATCCTTGACCCACTGAGTGTGTCCAGGGATCAAAACTCACATCCTCATGGATACTAGTCGGTCTCATTACCGATGAGCCACAACGGGAACTCCCCACATATATTTTATTGGGGTAAAATTCACATATCAAAATGAACCGTTTTGGAGTTCCCACTGTGGCGAAGAAGGTTAAGGATCCAGTGTTGCTGTGGCTGTGGTGTAGGTCGAAGCTGTTGCTTGGATTCCATCTGTAGCCTGGAAACTCCATATGCTGCAGGTGCGGCTGTTAAAAAAAGAAGGAAGAAGAACCATTTTACAATTTGGTGCATTTAGTACATTCACAGTGTTGTGCAACCATCACCTCTATCTAGTTCCAGAACATTTTCATCATCCCAAAAGGGAACCCTGTCCCCATGAGCTGTCACTCCCCATGCCCCCGTCACCAGCTCCTGACAACCACCAGTCTGCTTGCTGTCTCTGTGGATTTGCCTGTTCTGGACACTTCATAGAAATTGATCATACACTATGTAGGCTTGTGCGTCTGGCTTCTCTCACTCAGGACAATGTTTTTAGGGTTCATCCACGTTGCAGCATGTGTCAGTACTTCATTCTTCTTTACGGCTGAGTAATATTCCATTCCAGGCCACATGTCTGCTTATCCACTGATGGACCCATTTGGGCTATCGACCATGAATTGTACTCAGTGCATTACATTTTTTCCCCCTTTTTTGGCTGCCCCAAGGTGTAGGGAGTTCCTGGGCCAGGGATCAGATCTGACCCATAGTTGCCAGAGCTGTGGCAATGCTGGATCCTTAACCCACTGCACCGGGCCAGGGATCGAACGGGTGTCCCAGCACTCCCAAGATCCCATTGAGCCACAGTTGGAACTCCACTCAGTACATATCTTTACATTCACTTCAACTTTTAAAAAATATTGCATTGAAACAGGGTTTATCTTTTTTTTTCTTCTCTTTTTTTTAGGACCACACTGCAGCATATGGAGGGCTAGGGGTCAAATCGGAGCTACAGTTGCCAGCCTTCGCCACAGCCACAGCAACGCGGGATCCGAGCCGCATCTGCAACCTACACCACAGCTCAAGGCAACGCCGGATCCTTAACCCACTGAGCGAGGCCAGGGATCGAACCCGCAACCTCATGGATCCTAGTCGGATTAGTTAACCACTGAGCCACGACAGGAACTCCCTGGGTCAGGCAGTCCTATTCAAACTGCGCCTCCTATCCGCGCTGTGCCCGGTGTGGGGAGACAGAGACAGGCGCAGGTACTCCCGGACGCCGGAGTTTAGCAAGAGGATGGGACAGGGGCCGTAGGAGCCTTGGGTAGCGGCGAGAGTTAGGCAGCGAGCCTGATGTGCCTCCCTTGTCTCCTTCCAGAACCGGGGACTCTGAACATCAGTGCCGGGGCCGACGGGACCACCCTGCATTGGCCAGCCCTGGCCCAGGGCCTGACGTACTGCATTGAGTGGCAGCCCCAGGGCCAGGACGAGAGCCTTGTCAACTGTACCTTGATGACGCCCAAGGACCAGGACCCGGCTGGAATGGGTACCGTAATGATGGCTTCCCTGTCTCTGCCTCTGAGTCCTTCGTCGGAGATCCTGGTCAGCTCAGACCTACGGCGTCACCCCTGGGCGGGGTGGGCGGTGGTTCTGAGGTCCGGAGAGGGCTTGCCACTTGCTTGAAAGGTCACAAAGCGGTGGGAACAGGCCAAGACAAAGACTCTCCCACCCATTTAGGTCTGGAGACTCCTACCGGGATCCTGGGGTGTCAGGGCTCAGCCCCGGGCAGGTCGCACCCCGGGAAGTGATGTGTCTCACCTCCCAGAGTGTTTGTTAAACATTCATCCACGCCGGGAAAGGTGGCAACCAGCAAGATGCTGATGGCAAATTAATGAGGCCTCTGGAGGCGGTACAGAATGGCCCAGGCAGCCTCTCACTCTCCCATTCCCTGCCCTGCTCCTGGCCAGGGCCCCAGGAAGCCTCGGCCTGGCCCTCGAAGAGCTCCCAGCCAGGAGAGACAGAACTGGATGCAGACACCCCAGCATCATGGAGTAGGGGCTTGGCTGCAAGGGGTGGGGATGGGTTGGGGGGGTGTATAGAGAAGGAATCCTGGAGGAGGGGGCATTGGGGCAAGGGCTTTGAAGCATGAGTAGGAGTTTTCTAGGAGTTCCTAGCAGATGGCACATGTGCCGGGCAGGGGCTGGGGAAGTGGGAAGACACAATCTACTTACTGGTTTTGCCCTTGCTAATCCTTCTAGCAACCTACAGCTGGAGCCAAGCATCTGGGGCAATGGGGGAGAAAGCATGTTATCGCATCACCATCTTTGCCTCTGCACGCCCAGAGAAGCCCACCTCATGGTCCACGGTCTTGTCCACCTACCACTTTGGAGGCAATGGTGAGTGGCCCAAACCTGCAGGGTGGTCTCCTCAGGGGACTGGGCAGTGTCCTTGAGAGTCGGGAAGGGGGAATATACTATTTAGAGGCAACTTGTGCATATCAGGCCCTGGCCAGAAATCAAACACATAGAAGTCAGCTCAGTCGACTCCTACAATACCATGAGAGGCGTTGCCCCATTTTATAGATAGGAAAACTGAGGCTCAGAGAGAGGAAGTGATGGCGCTGGAGGGGTGGAGCCGGGTTGCAAACCCAGGTCCACCTGACTCTGTGGCCAAGGTTCCTGGGTCTCTGTACAGCACCAGGCTGAGCAGACAGAAAGCACTGAGCCAGCGCAATGGCTTTGGTTGCAGCCTCAGGAGCCGGGAGCCCACAGCATGTGTCGGTGAAGAAACTCAGCCAGGATTCTGTGTCGGTGACTTGGACGCCATCCCTGCTGAGCGCCTGCCCCGGCATCCTCAAAGAGTACCTCGTGCGCTGCCAAGATGAGGACAGACACCGAGTATCCGGTAGGTGATGGAGGAAGTATCTGGGCTGGAGTTGTGCTTTGCTGTGTGACCCCAGGCACCTCACTGTCCCTCTCTGGGCCTTGGTTTCCGCACTCATAAAACAAGAGAGTTGGATTCAAGGGTCATGATTGCCCCTTTAGACAACCCCAACCCCTGTGCAGCGTGGATGACTGTCTCCATTCTACAGATGGGGAAACTGAGGCCTGGAGAGGGCGCCGCCTGCCCAAGGGTTGAACAAGCTTGGACCTGAGCTCACTTAGGTGCCCCTTCCTGGAAAGAAAGGAGAATGCAGGGGCAGGTCTCAGCGGGGCTGGAATGTCCTGTCATTTCACACTTTGGGGGCCTCACCCGCGCACCTGCCACAGCAACAGGCAAGACCATGCGTTTACATCCTGCCTTCTCTCTGGGTGCCCCCAACGAAAGGCGAAAGGCGAGGCGTGAATGCTGAGGGGTGGGGGCTGGGATCTGCTGTGCCATCAGACACGGACCTCCTGCCATCAGCTTGGTCACCCTCGGCTGTTCCGAGGCGGAGAATGAGGCCGTGTGGGAGACAGTGACCCGGCTGGCAGCAGCCCATTTGTTGAAAACCAATTTGCCCAAAGTCACGTTGCTATAGAGGAGCGCGCCCCCAAATGCCCACGCCGTATTCAGCCAAACGGACCAACCGCCCCAAAATTCCTTTGGAAAAGTATCCCTCTTGAATATATACAAAGAATATGGAGTTAAGGTTCCAGGAATTTTCTTCTTCTTGTTAACCTACAACTGTGTCTCATTTTTTAAATTGAAATATAGTTGATTTACAATGTTGTATTAGTTTCTGGTATACAGCAAAGTGATTCAGATATATATACATATAATATATATACACACACATACATATATGTGACATATAACATAAAATATATAACATAATTATATATATATACATAACTGAAAAGAAGCTGAAAAAGAATAAATAGTTTACTATGAGATAGTCAGTGTAGTTCCCCATGCTATAGTCAGTCTTTGCTGTTTATTTCATGTATCCCAAACTCCTAATTTACCCCCCCCTTCAATTATATTCTTCCTTTTTTTGTTTTTCTCAGGCCCACACCTGCGGCATATGGAAGTTCCCGCAGGCTAGGGGTCAAAATGGAGCTGCAGCTGCTGGCCTAAACCATAGCCTCAGCAACTCAGGATCAGAACCGTGTCTGCGACCTACGCCGCAGCTCACGGCAACGCTGGATCCTTAACCCCCTGAGTGGGGCCAGGGATCGAACCCGCATCCTCATGGATGCTAGCCCAGTTCATTACCACCGAGCTACAGTGGGAACTCCCTATGGGGTCTTTTACTGTTTAAAGTCATCCAATTCCACAAACACTTGCTGAGGTCCTACTGTGTGCTGAGGTGCTGGGCACACTGGGGGAACAACTTAAAGATAACCTTGAGCTTGACCTTGATGATGGGTAAGGAGGGAGGAAACCATGTAGGCGTGTCTGGGGAAAGGGTGAACCGGGTGGGGGCGGGGGGGACAGCCAGCTCAAAGGCCCTGAGGTTCTGGAATTGAAGCTGGCGCTTTTAGGGAGCTGTGAGCAGGCAGACGTGGCCAGAAGGGAGTAGGCTGGGAGCGAGTGGAGGACGAATTGGTCAGAATTTGAGAAAAACAGCATCATTCACTGAAGAGTTCGCTGAAGAATATTTTTCTAAATAAACTTGAGGCGAATGGATGCATCTCGGGGAACAGTTTTCAGCAAAATGTCTGTTGAGCCCGGAGTAAAGGGGGTCCGGGGATGCATGGCTGCCTCCCACCCGCAGAGCTGAAGGTGAAGTCGACAGAGACCCAGATCACCCTTCAAGGTCTGCGGGCTGGCGCAGCCTACCAGGTGCAGGTGCGAGCAGACACAGCCACGTGGCAGGGCGCCTGGAGCCAGCCCCTGCGCTTCCGCATCGGTGAGTGAGGGGCGGGGCCGTGCAGTTACCCAGCACGCACTGCGCCATCCCACTTGTCTGCAGTCCCGCCCTGGCCCTGCATCCCGCCTGGCTTCCCCATGCATCAACCTCAGGACAAAGTCCCAGGTTGATCTGCTTTCACCTCCCTCGCTGTCCTCCTCTGCTGCAGCTTCCTCCCTTCATGAACTTTCTCTCCTACTCCTGTGGCCTCTCTGCCTGGAACGTTTGGTCTCCTTGTCAAACTCCTATTCATCCCTCAAAACTCAGCTCAAAAGCTCTCTCTTCCAGGAAGGCCTCCAGGCTTCCCTCTGGGTGCCACCTCCACTAGCGGTGACTGTCGCTCCTACCTGGCCTGACCTCTTGGGAGTGGGTGGGGGTGTCTGTCTGTCTGTCGCCCCCTCCCTCCGCATTGGAGTTCCTGGGGAGAGAGAGGAAGCAGGGGTGGCTATTTACCGAGCCAGTGAATGAATAACTCTCATCACAAACATAAGGAGGTGGCCTCTGTTATCTTGGGGCGTGTGGCAGTCAGATTTGGAGGCCAAATAATCCCTGTTCCTGCCACAGTTGTCCCCGCCCGTTGTCCTAGCAGTGAAATCTGGTCCCAAGAGAACCAATGGGTCAGACGGGGTGTGCAGCGAGCAGGTCTGGGTCCGGAGGCAACCTCCGCAAGCACCTAACCTGCAGGCCCTTGGAGCTCCAGGGTCCTGAGCACCTGTTGCATGCCAGGGCTTCACCCCACAGTCACCAGAAAGGTGGGTCCTTGGTCTTCCACTTTACAGAGGAGCAACCTGAGGCACAAAGGGGACCCGTGATGTGCCAGGGTCAGCGGCATGAGTTCATGGAGGGCCCGCTCATCCCAACTGCCTCTTCTGTGAGAGGTCAGAGGTGCCCCCCACCACCAACCCAAGCTCTTCTGTCCCCAGAGGTTCCGGTTTCTGAGTCTCGCGATTTGTCCGTCTTCCTGGCGTCTTTGGGGAGCTTCGTGAGCATCCTTCTCTTGGGCGTCTTTGGGTACCTCGGCTTGAACAGGTAACTTGCACCCTCTCCCCCAAGATGATCTGTAACAGTGATAGTAAGAATAGCAGTAAGGGAGTTCCCGTCGTGGCTCAGTGGTTAACGAATCTGACTAGGAACCATGAGGTTGTGGGTTCAATCCCTGGCCTCGCTCAGTGGATTAAGGATCCGGCGTTGCCGTGACCTGTGGTGTAGGTCGCAGACACAGCTTGGATCCTGCGTGGCTGTGGCTATGTTGCAGGCCAGCAGCTGTAGCTCCGATTCAACCCATAGCCTGGGAACCTCCATATGCGCAGGTGCGGCCCTAAAAAAATAGTAACAATCCCTCACACCAAGTAGGTTGTTGGTTTTGTTTTGTTTTGGGTTTTTGCTGTTTTTTAGGGCCACACCCGAGGCCTACGGAAGTTGCCAAGTGAGGGGTCAAATCGGAGCTACAGCTGCCATCCTACACCACAGCCCACGGCAATGCTGGATCCCGACCCACTGAGCGAGGCCAGGGATCAAACCCTCATCCTCAGGGATACTAGTCGGATTCGTTTCTGCCATGCCACAGTGGGAACTCCTTGCTTTGTTGTTTAGTGGCCACACCTGCAGCATATGGAAGTTCCCAGGCCAGGGACTGGATCTCCTGGATCCTTTAACCCACTGCACCTCTGCAGCGGCCCAAGCTGCTGCAGGAAGGTTCTTAACCCACTGTGTCACAGCAGGAACTCCCCAAGTATGTTTTGATGTCCGCTTTAATTTATTTATTTTTAATTTTTTAGGGCCTCACCAGCAGTATATGCAGGTTCCCAGGCTAGGGGTGGAATCAGAGCTGTAGCCGCCGGCCTATGCCACAGCCACAGCAATGTGGGATCCAAGCAGCATCTGTGACCTACACCACAGCTCACAGCAAAGCCAGATACCTGACCCACTGAGCGAGGCCAGGGATCGAACCTGTGTCCTCACGGATGCTGGTCAGATTCATTTCTGCCGAGACACGATGGGAACTCCTGAATATCCTTACTTTAGAGATGAGAAAACTGAGGCCCTGAGAGGCAGGCCCAGGGCATCCAGTAGTAAAAACAGAGCTGGGATTCGAACCTGGGTCCGTCAGACCCCCACACCCCATCCCCTCATCCACATCCTCACTCCCCTTAAAACCTAATGGAGATGAAAAAAAATGTCAGAATAACAACAAAAACAACAACAAAAGTAATCCAGAATGATTCAAAAGTAAGAACAGGAGTTCCTGTGGTGGCCCAGTGGTAACAAACCTGACTAGTATCCATGAACACATGGGTTCGATCCCTGGCCTCGCTCAGTGGGTTGGGGATCTGGCGTTGCTGTGATCTCAGTGGCTCATATCTGGTGTTGTGGCCGTGGTGTAAGCTCACAGCTACAGCTCCCACTCAACCCCTAGCCTGAGAACTTACAAAAGCCTCAGGTTTGGCCCTTAAAAAAAAAAAAGTAAGGAGTTCCTATCATGGCTCAGCAGTTAGCGAACCCGACTAGCATCCATGAGGGCACAGGTTCGATCCCTGGCCTCGCTCAATGGGTTAAGGATCCAGCGTTGCCGTGATCTGTGGTGTAGGTCACAGACGCGGCTCGGATCCCGCGTTGCTGTGGCTGTGGTGTAGGCCAGCGGCTACAGCTCCTGTTAGACCCCTAGCCTGGGAACCTCCATATGCCGCAGGTGCAGCCCTAAAAAGACAAAAAGACCAAAAAGAAAAGATAAGAACACACAGAAGCACTGACTGGTTCTCCTCCCCATCCCGCCCCCAGGGCTGTAAGGCATCTGTGCCCACCCCTGCCCACACCTTGTGCCAGCACTGCCGTTGAGTTCTCTGACAGCCAGGGGAAGCAGGTAAGGGCTTTTCTAATTCCAGATCCTGTTTATTGGGTGCATATTTGGGCCATGGCTCTGAAGAGTATGGCCACGCATTCACTCATTTTATCCCCCCCACTGGTGTAAGGACTCCTAAAACCTGTCCTGTTTTACAGACAGACAACAGAAACCCAAAGGGGAGCCTTGTGTGGGTCATTTCCTAGGAACAGAAACAGGCTGAAAGTGACTTCTGCAAAAAGAACCTGATAGAAAAATCCCAGGGTGGTGGGCTTCAGACATGGCTGGATCCAGGAACTAGGATTCTGTCTGTCTGTGGTACCACCCTCCCTGCAGGCTTCTCTCCCAGGCAGTCTTAGCCTTCTGCCAGTGGAAGCAGGGTATCCATTTTTCCCATTAACTGGGGCAAAATTCTCAGGGCCATCAGCGATCGGCCCAGCTTGGGTCACATTCCTGAGCCTGTCACTGGAACCAGGGAGCTGAAGCGCTCGGATTAGCTGGGCCAGGATCACATGCCCGTCGCTAGAGCTGGCACGGGGCTCGACCACATGAACTATGAGAAGAGGAGGGGCAGTTTTCCAAAGAGAAATGGTGGTGGTGGTGGGGCCCTTCCACTTAATTTTTAAATTGATCTCAGGCTTTTAAAGAATTTAGCCAGTGGGGCATAGGCCAGCAGCTTCAGCTCGAATTTGACTCTTAGCCTGGGAACTTCCATATGCTGCGGGCTTGGCTCCAAAAGACAAAAAAAGAAAGAAAGAAAGAAAAAGAAAAAAAAATAGGGCCCCACCCACAGCCTTGACCCCACCCTCCTTCTCCAGGTTTGGCAGTGGACCAGCCCGGCAGACTTCCCGGAGGAGGTGTTCCCGCAAGAGGCCCTGGTGGTGAACATGTCCTGGGACAGAGGCGAGGGGGCTGACCCGGACACACCGGCGCCTCTCAAGGAGACGATGGAGCTGCCTCTTGATGCCCCCGAGCCGGCCCTAGACACGGAGCTGCCCTTGAAGGGCAGGGGACAGGTGCAAGGACGCCCCGAGCCTGGGACTCTGAGGCCTGGGTGGCGCGAGGGACTGGAGGGCAGCCCTGCCTGGGCGGCTGGACCCCCGCTGCTCCTGGGAGATCTAAGGCAGACTCCCAGGTTTGGTTCCCAGGGAGAAAGGGGAACATCTGCCTCCTCTTACGGAGAGGGAGACTGACGATTGTGATCACGGCGGCTGGTTATTAAGCACTTACTGCATACCCAGCCTGTGCTGGCCAGACGCTCACATGATGCCCTGAGTCCTCATAACTGCCCTGAGGGTACGAGGCTGTCCTGTTTACCTAGTTCTCTGTGCCTCGGTGAGCGCTTTGCCTATGGCTACACAGCAGGTGCATGAGTCGAACCTAGGCAGAGTGACTCGGATCCCGCCACCGCTGCCTCCACCGACACCTACTCTGTCCTGTTGCCACACGTCCTGTGGTGGGAACCCTAGAACCCGCCATGAAATAGAAGCTGCTACCCCAAGCTAGGGCCTGGCATCCCTGGGGCAGGGCACTGTCACTGGTCTATGGGGGGTGGGGGGAATGGACTAGAGGGAGGCTCAGAGGGGTTCATGCTGGTCTTGGGCTGGGTGTCCTCTCCCAGAAGCACCGGCTGGGGGATCTGGGTGCCCAGAGTCTTCCACCGCATCGCAGGGTCTCCAGGTTTGGGGAAAAGAAGGGGGGGCCCCAAGCATTCTGAGGGAGGTGATGGCTCCTCCCTGGCCTCAGTCTCCTCCTCTGTAATATGGGCCCGAGGATAATGTTGACGTCAGAGAGATGCTGGGGGTGGGGAGGTGTAAGGCTTAATAAATCTTTCTCCTGGAGTTCCCATCATGACGCGGCAGAAAGGAATCCTACAGGAACCATGAGGTTGCGGGTTTGATCCCTGGCCTCGCTCGGTGGGTTAAGGATCTGGCGTTGCGGTGAACTGTGGTGTAGGTCGCCGATGCCTGAGAATGAATTCATTCCATACACATTTATCAGTCTCTCCCTTTGGGTGCCCCCAGGAGCACCCAATAGGAGGGAGACAGAGCTGGATGCTCACTCGGAATTCTGCAAAGTTAGGCCTGGGAGGTGGGCACACGAGGTCAAAGGGGAGGGGGAGGGGGCTGGAAGAATGGACGTGACCACGGGGGGAGTGGGGTTGAGTCCTCTCATAACGGAAGGCTTGATTGTCCCCCAGCCCGGCCCCTCCGCCCAAAGCTCAGGCAAGGACTTGAGTTTCTTCCCGAGTCCTAACACGCAACGCTCTGCAGCAGGACCTGTACCTCCCAAACACACCGTGAATTCCGCGCCCGACCACCTCTCATTCTTTAACGCGTTGTCGCAGATTCCCCCCCCCGTGACCACCAGGTGGCAGCAGCGGCGCGTGTCTCCCACTGCTCAGCCCGCCCAGCGCCCTCCCACCTCCCAGGGCGTTTGCAAAACAGACTTTTCCGGTTTTAGAGGACGGAGGGGTGGAGATTAAAACCCAGAACCACGGGGTCCTGTGGCAAAAGGCGATGAGGGTGTGGGATGTCTGGCAGGCAGTAGGGCCGGAAGGCCCTTCCCCTTTGCGGGGAGCGGCCCTCAGTTTCCGCATCTATGCATCCAGATGGGGAAACAAAAGACTTGGCCAGTGCGGCGGCTACAGTGGGTGCTCACCGTTCCGCGTGCGTTCCATCCCTTGGATTTGTCACCTCCCAGCTTTTGCTCAAGGTGTACCCTCCACCAGATAAGCCCTCCCTTGAGGATCAGCCCTCCTCATTGCTTAGGGCTGGGCGCCAGCCCCTCTCCTCGCCCCGCCAATACGCATGCACGGTGGAACCTCCAAGGAACCCGTGCTGACTGTCCCAGTCTCGGGCCCACCAGCAGCATAGGACCCAGTTTGGGGGCCATGGGAGTCAGTAAACCTACCCTCAGGCGCAGCCCCCTGGGTCCCAGGAGTAGTTCCACATCAGTGGAGCACCGCTGGAAGCCCTTGATGGAATGAATGGGGGAAAAGGGACACCTTGCTTCTGCAGGTGGTGGGGAGTGGGGGCCTGCCCGCGGGAGAAACTTTCAGAGAGGACAGCAGCACAGATAATCCTAGTTCCTGGATCCAGCCACGCCTGAAGCCCACTACCCTGGTTCTCTTTTTCCAAAGCATGCAGAAGCTAAACCTATGTCACAACCTGAGCCACGGCAGTGACAATGCTGGATTCTTAACCCACTGAACCACCAAGGAACTCCCCTGGTTCTCTTTTTGTTAAAACCACCCTTGAGTTCTGTTTCTGCTGCTAGAGGATGACTCACAGGCGGTTCCTCTTCATATAACAGGAAGGGGTTCAAGGCTTAGCAGAGCCCTGGCCCACTGTTTATTGAGCACATAGTATATCCACTATTTTGGGGTTCCTCTGAGGGTTGATGCCTCAATTTCCCCTAGTAGCTCTAGCAGTTAAGATTGGCAGACCCCCTTTCCCAGCGTCATTCCTTCACTGCTTCAGGAAATCAGTGTTGAGCACCTACTGTATACCAATTCCTGTCCCGAACAGGTTGGAATTGGTCTAGTCACCAGGGGTTCCGGGTTGGGCTGGGAAGGCAGTAGCTAATCTAATCAACACAAAGAAAGTTATGATAAACCTGGGAGGGTGAAAGTATGAGGAACAAGAGTGAGGGAGAGCTTCGTGGAAGATGTGGTGGTAGGGCCAAGAGGATGAAGAGAGAGGCCAGAGCAGCAAGAGCAAAGGGCCTGTGGCAGATGTGTTTGGTGGGGAGTCCATGAGGGGGAGACTGAGGTCACAGCCCACTGGGGCCTGGGGACATGAGTTTTAGTCTTAGGTTGGTGGGGTAAGGGTGGAGGTTCTGGAGCTGGGGCTTTAGAGACCTGATTTCCAAGATTCTTCCTACTCCGGTTCAGCCTGGAGCAGGTGAGTCATCCTGGTTGGCCTCAGTGTTCCAGTCTGTAAAATGGGTACATTTTACCCATTATCTCTTTCTATTTATTTAGTTAGTTTTGGCTGCACCCAAGGCATGTAGAAATTCCTAGGCCAGGCATCAAACCCATGCCATGGCAGTGACAATGGCGGGATCCTTAACCCACTGAGCCACCAGGGAGCTCCTGTCTGTTCCTCTCTTGGTCTGACTCTCCCTTTCACCGTGGTTTCCATCAGGAGTCTGGACGCATGTCTCCCACAGGGGGGACAGGCTGCCTCAGTTTACCTCCCCAGATACATGCGTCTTCTGTCTTTCCAGAAGCCTCTGGAGGGAGAGATGTCGTCTCTGCCTCTTACCTTGAACCAGGATGGGACCGGGGTCTCCGGGGCCTCTGGAGACCGAGGCTGCAGGAGATGACACGAACAGCCCTGGCCTGGCCTCTCACCCTTCACTGCCTCAGACACCAGGCCCTTGGCCAGAAATGAAATGCCCTTTTCCAAACTATGCACCTTTGCCCATTCCTCGTTTTTTTTTTAAAGATGTATTCACATACCATACTATCATCTTTTTTCTTTTTTTTTCAAGTCCTTCGCCCATTTTTTCATTGGGCTATTTATCTTTTTGTTATCGGGTTGATTTCTTCCTTCCTATATTCTGGGTATCAATCTCTTGTCAGATATTTGACTTGCAGGAGTTCCTGCTGTGGCTCAGTGGACCTGACGTATTTGCTAGTGAGGATGCGGGTTTGATCTCTGGCCTCAGCCAGTGGGTTAGGGATCCGGCCTCACCACAAGCTGCAGTGTAGGTCCAGATGGGGCTGGAATCCAGCACTGCTGTAGCTGTGGTGCTGGCAGCTCGGATTCGCCTCCTTGCCTGGGAACTTCCGTAGGCTGCAGGTGCCTATGGAAAAGAAAAAAAAAAAGATACTTGATTTGCAAATCTTTTCTCCCATTCTGTCTGTTGGCTTTTCCCTCTCCGAAGCATCCTTCATCACAGAAAAATTTTAAATTTAATGGAGTCCAGTTGATGTATTTTCCTTTGCTTGCTTGTGCTTTTGGTGTCACATCTAAGTGATCTTGTCTTGGACGCCCCCTCTTGTTTAATAACCGAGCGGCTCGGCACTTTGGCAGCAACGCGGGAAACCCGGCCCGGAGGCCTCCCCTTGCCCACACCGACCGCCGCGTGCCCCGCGGCCACGCGTGGAGACCCGCGACCGGGCAGGGCCCCACTTTCCAGGTGAAGAAGCCAAGATACGGAGGGAGCCGGAGCCAGCCTGCCGCGGCTTGGTGTTGGGGGCGAGGCTGGAGGTCCCTTCTCCCCCGCCGGCCCCGGAGCGGCTCCCGGCTCCGTCCCTGCCCTGGGGCGACCCCGCCCGGCGGCGGCGGGGAACCGCTTGCCGGCAGGGCGGTTCCTGCGCGAAACCAAAAACACCCAGGAGGAGAGAAGAAAAACTCCGCAGGCGGGCGGGCGGCCGGGCGGGCTGGGGCGGGGGCCGGGTTTTGGGCGAGGAGAGGCGGGCGCCGAGGAGGGGACGGAGGAGGGGACGGGTTTCTCTCCAGCCAGCCTGGGACGTGCCTCCGGCTTGGGAGCTGGAGCGATGGAGGGTCGCACAGTAGTGGACAAACGTCTCCCAGACCCTGATCCAGTGTGGCTCTGCCTCCGCGCAAACTGTGCAGCCCGGGGCTCTCCAGCCTCAGTCTCCCCATCCGCGGAATGGGAGCGGGTAGTGACCCTCCTTGGCTTGTGAGAGCTGAAGAGGGTGCTTGGCTTTGCAAGGCCCCCGCCTTAAGGAGCCTTCCTGGCTTGACCCCTGGCCTCGCTTAGTGGGTTAAGGAGCCGGCGTGGCCGTGAGCTGAGATGTAGGTCAAAGATGCGGCTCGGATCCCGCGTGGCTGTGGCTGTGGTGTAGGCGGGCGGCTGTAGCTGGGATTTGGACCCCTAACCTGGGAACCTCCATATGCCGCGGGTGCAAGACTTTGGTTCCTCAGGCTGTTCTTGCATCCCCAGCTTCCCATGATTTGCTGGGGTGCTGGGTGCTGGGGGTGGGGCATGGGGCGTGGCTGGGGCTGTGTCTCCCTGACTGCCCCCTCCCTCCCTCTCTGGGTCTCTTTGTGTCTGTCTCTCCAGCTCTACTGTGTCTCCCTTCCTTTTCCCTTTTTTTGTTTTGCTTTTTAGGGCCACACCCTCAGCATATGGAGGTTCCCAGGCTAGGGGATCGAATCGGAGCTACAGCTGCCGGCCTACACCACAGCCACAGCAATGCAGGATCCGAGCCGCGTCTGCAACCTACACCACAGCTCACGGCAACTCCGGATCCTTAACCCACTGAGCGAGGCCAGGGATCGAACCTGCATCCTCATGGTTCCTAGTCAGACGGGAACTCCTGCGCCACAACGGGAACTCCCTTTCTTTTCTGTCTCGTCTCTCTCCCTGTCTCTAGCTCTCACAGCCTCGGTCTCTCTGTCAGCCCCGCTCCAGATTCTCCCAGACTAGGCGCTTGTCAGCCCATGTCTTAGGCCTGGATGTCCCTGAAATAAACCCAGACCCCGATCTCCCCCCAGCTGTCCCCACTTGGCCCCAGAGTCCCAGTCAGGCAGCCTGGGGCCCTCACTTGCTGCCTGGAAAACCCAAACAGCATAAAAACCCCTCTCTAACCCCACAAAGCCAAGCAGCTACCCCCCACCCCCGCCCGCCCCCCGCCGTCTCCGAGACACAGGGGTCCCTTCCCATCACAATGAAGAGTCCCATCCCGAGTTCCCAGGTGTCGTCACTGGTTAGCCTGGTCCGGTCCGGCCACCATGCTCTGTGGCCCTCAGGCCGCCCTCCAGCCTGCGGCCTCCCAGGGCCTGCCTCGTCATCACGAGAGTTCCACTCACAGAGGCTGGGCGTGACCCCCCACCTCCCAGAGCTGGTCTCCCAGTGGCAGGTCTGGCGGGTAGCCCAGGCTGTGTCCCAGTGGCATTGGCAGCTGCCTGGTGCCAGCTGGCAATGGGGACAAGTGGGTGGGGTCTGAGGTAGTGTCTCAGGCCCAGGAGATTCTGGGGTCAGGAAGCCCCACAGTGTCCCCACATCATGGTGTGGGGGGTCAGGCAGGGAGGGAGCCACTAGGCTTCTCAGACTGAGGTCCCGTCTTTGCTTTTTTAGTTTTTTGTTTTTGCTTTTATTTTAGGGTCACCCCCGCGGCATATGCAAATTCCCAGGCTAGGGGTCGAATCGGAGCTACAGCTGCCGGACTACGCCACAGCCACCGCCACGCCGGATCCTTCACCCACTGAGCGAGGCCACGGATTGAACCTGCGTCCTCGTGGATACCAGTCAGATCCCTTTCCGCTGAGTCACGACAGGAATTCTCAAACAGGCGTCTGTGACTCTCTTTACCCCTCATTGCTCCATCAGGGAAGCTGTTCCCGCATCCCGCTCCTTCTCACCAGCTTGTCCAGCCCCGTCTTCGAGCCCTGGGACCGGCCCCCAGGCAGTCCTGGCCTCCTCGCTGCCGCCCTCGTAGGTCCTTTCCTGTGAGGTGGCCAGAGTCAGACTCGTCCTCTCACTCTCCCTCCAGAACCCTCTATGGCTCCCACCTGCCTCGGGGTCGAAGCCCTGGTGGTATGGCTGCTCCGGCTTCCTTTCCCCTCTTGCCACGCTCAGGCCGCGTCAACCTCCACGGCGCGGAGGAGTCGGGCACTTTCCTGCCTCAGGGACTTGGCACAGGTTGCGCCTCTGCCTGGCACCGTCTTCCCTGAGACGCCCAGATGTTTCCCCCACCTCCTGCAGGTCTCAGCTCAAATGCCATTCCCACCCACGTGCCTTTTCTTCCTTCCTCCCCTGGCTTTTGTTCTCAGTAGTGTCAACGCGGTATGCTTACACAACCACACCCCAAGTCAGAGTCATTTATCAGATGCCTCCGGTGCGCCAGGCCTGAGGCTGGTGGCCGGGGGAACACAGCTGGGGACAACCTGAGACATCCCTGCCCTTGTGGGACTCACCGTTTTGGGGCCAGGATGGGAGATGGACAGGACAGATAAAGTAAAACACCAGACCCAATGTGGCAGAGGGAGGGTCCCTCCAGATCAGGCAACCTTGGAGGGCTTCCTGGAAGAGATGGCATTGGGGCCCAGGCCTGAATAGGGGGAGGGAGAGAGGGGAAGGGGTGGGTGAGCAGATTACAGGCAGAGGCCAAGGCTCTGACTTGGGAATGAGCTTGTTGGCAGGGAGGCAGTGGATGGAGATGGTGGGGGGAGGGCAGTGGGGCCTCGTGGGGCCTCGAGGGCCACAGGGAAAGTGTTGTTAAAAACGGTGCGTCTAGGCGTTCCTGTTGTGGCTCAGCAGGAACGAATATGACTAGCATCCATTAGGGCGCGGGTTTGATCCCTGGCCTCGCTCAGTGGCTTAAGGATCTGGTGTTGCGGTGAGCTGTGGTGTGGGTCGCAGACAGGGCTCAGATCTCAGGGTGGCTATGGCTGTGGCGTGAGCCAGGAGCTACAGCTCCGATTCAGCCCCTAGCCTGGGAACCTCCATATGCCATGGTCCTAAAAAGACAAAAAAAGAAAACCGAAAAACCCGCAATCACTTGTGATAGACCGTGATGGAAGAAAATATGAGAAAAAGTATGTATACATGTGTATGACTGGGTCACTTTGCTGTATAGCAGAAATTGACAGAACATTGTAAATCAACTATAATAATTTTTTTTAAAAAATAGGGGCATAAATCATCTATAATAAAAAAAGGTTAAGAATTTTTAAATAATCACATGAATTGGAAAAAAAGTGGGGCAGGAGTTCCCTGGTGGCTCAGAGAGTTAAGGATCTGGCATTGTCCCTACAGCCGTGGGCAGTTTTGATCTTTGGCCCAGGAACATCCACATGCTGCCGGCACGGCAAAAAAAAAAAAAAAAAAAAAAGACAAAACAAAACAAACAACAACAAAAAACGGGAGAGAGTCGAGGTGGTGGCAGGACCTGATTTTGTGTCTCCGGAAGGAAAGACATGACAGCATGCCGTCACTCTGGTGGCCGTGTGTTTCTCACTAGTTCACAGATGAAGAAACGGAGGCTCAGAGAGGTGAAGGTCATTTCCTCAACATCATCAAGTCCAACTCCTGCAGCCTGGAGCCGGCGATCCCCCCACCCTGGGGGGCCCAGTTGCTGATGGGGAAACCGAGGCACAGCAGCACAGTCACCCCCCGAGGTCCCCTTAGGCTCCCTGCCCTTCCCCCGCGCAGCCTCACTGGGGCACTTTCTCATGGGGACGAAGCAGCAGCAGCTGGTTTCACAAGTGGGTGGCCAGAGCCGCAGGCTGGGGTTTCAGTTTGCAAATAGCGTCCGTCTGGCTCCAACCGCCTGGTGCAGCCAGGGTGGTTTGCTGGGCCAGTGCCTGCCAGGCTCAGTATGTGCTAAGAGGACACAGAACCTGCTGGCTCGGGGAGGCGGGGTGCCAGTGGGCTGAGGGGTGGTTGGGGGTCAGGGCTTGGGGGTGCACTGACCCCGCTTCCTCATTTAGGCTTAATCACTCATTCAATCAACAGCCAATGCTTACTTCATGCTTTGAAGTATTATTAGCACATTTTCTTCTCCAAGTGAGTTTGTATTAAGGGCATACCAAGCCATGTACCAGGCATTCACTCATTTAAACATCCTAGGAGTTCCCGTTGTGGCTCAGCAGGTTAAGAACACTACTAGTATCCAGGAGGACGTGGGTTTGATCCCTGGCCTTGCTCAGTGGGTTAAGGATCTGGCGTTGCTCTGAGCCATGGTATAGGTTACAGACTTGACTCGGATCTGGCGTTGCTGTGGCTGTGGTGTAGACCGGCAGCTGCAGATCTGATTCGACCCCTAGCCTGGGGACTTCCTTATACCACAGGTGTGGCCCTAAAAAGAAAAGGAGTTTCCAGGTAGACATATCTTTGGGGACCACAATTCAGGCCTCTCCAGGCAGGTATTATCAGTTCTACTTTACGGGTCAGAGAACCGGGGTCAGGTCGCTGATCTGGAGGGCTAGGACTTAAACCCCAGCCGGCTGGAGCCTAGATCTCGTCACTTCACTGCTCTAGAATCACCTCCAGTCGGCCGTGCGTCAGGTCCTTGCCAGGTGCTGGGGACGCAGAGGGGAACAAGAATTGCAGCATCAGGGCTGTGGTTTTCTCTTTGCCTTTTAGGGCTGTACCTGTAGCCTATGGAGGTTCCCAGGCTAAGGGTCGAATCGGAGCTGCAGCCTCAGGCCTCCGCCACGGCCACGGCAATGTCAGATCCGAGCCGTGTCTGCAGCCTACACCACAGCTCACAGGAACATCGGGTCCTTAACTCACCGAGCGAGGCCAGGGATAGAGTCTGTGTCTTTGTGTATCCTAGTTGTGTTCATTACTGCTGAGCCACAACGGGAACTCCAGGGATGTGGTTTTTGGACCTCGGGCTGATGGACGTCCTGCGTGTCAGGGTGTGATCTTAGGCTCAAGGGTCTCCCCTGCTCTGGACTGGATGCGTATCCTCCAAAAGACATGTCCATCTGGGACCTATGAATGGGACTTATTTGGACCTACGGTCTTTGCAAGATGTAATTACAGGAAGGATCTTTAGATGAGCTCATCCTGGATTAGGATGAGTCCTCAACCCAAGGACAAGTGTCCCTGTGAGGTAAGGGAAAGGAGGGGAGATGTGCGACAGAGGAGACAACCATGTGAGGACAGAGGCAGAGGCTGGAAGGAAGCTGCTACAAGCCAAGAAAGGCTCAGGGTTTCAGGCAGCCATCAGAAGCTGGGAGAGACCTGGACAGAGTCTCCCCCCCACCCCCAGCCTTTAGAAGGAAGAAACCCTGCCAGTGCCTTGGTCTCAGACTTCTGGCTTCCAGACCGTGAGACCAGATATTTCTGTTATTTTAAGCCACCCAGTTCTCGGTACTTTGTTTCAGTAGCCCCAGGAAACTCCCACGCTTCGCCTTATCCCAAATAACAATTCCCCTGTGTTCTCACAGGTACCCCGCCTGAAAGGATGGTACGCACCCCCAGGGAGTCGGGAGGCATGCGTTTTTCTTTTTGGGGATCTCAAGGGAATGTGGGTTGTGGATTCTAAGATGCTCAGAAACTCCAGACTGAAGTGCAAAAGTCTGAGTTTCATGTGAATCTGTGACTGGGGAAACTGGTTGTGTTGGATTTTGTAGCTCTTGCCAGTTAAACGGCCTATCATTGGCATTTGCTTTGGCATCTTCCTTATCTCCAATTGATGGTGAACATCTCACCACATGAGTTTCCTCCTTGGCTTTTTTGCACGCTCTTGATGAGTTATAGGAGTTCTTTACATATGTTTGATACTATTCCTCTCTCAGTTGAGTATAGTCCAAATATCTTCCCCTAGTTTGCGATTTGTGTCTTTCTTCGAGTTGCTTTTGATTAGTAAAAAAGTCTTAATCTGAATATATGCAAATTGATTAATATTTTCTTATGAGCAGAAGAAAATATTGGCTCTTTGGGGGGAAGTCTTTCCATATTGAGGATCACCTGTGTTTTCTACCAAGACACTCAAGATTGATTCAAGCTTTTTTTGGGGGGGTGGGGCACATAATCCTTGAACTCACATGGAGTTGAGCTCCATGTGATATAGTGATCCAATTTTTTTTTTTTTTTTGTCTTTTTAGGGCTGTACCCACTGCATATGGAGGTTCCCAGGCTAGGGGTTGAATTGGAGCTGTAGCTGCCGACCTGCACCAGAGTCACATCTATGACCCACATCACAGTTCACAGCTCACAAGCCACTGAGCAAGGCCAGGGATCTAACCTGCGTCCTCAGAGATACTAGTCAGAGTTGTTTCCACTGAGTCAAGGCAGAGTTTATTTTTAATGTGGACTCTCCCTTCTCAGATTAAAACAGAATTTATTTTTTAATATGGACACTCCCAATTTGTTTTTCAATATGGACTCTCCCTTCCCAGATCCTTTTATGAGATAATCGCCCCTCCCCACTGCCAGGACAGACCCTCTCACTCCGTTTTGGAGCAAAATTCATGACCCACATTGGTGTCTGTGGGCATTTAATTTCAATCAACTAATCAATGTGTCTCGCCCTGTGCCAGCATCCCTCTGACTCAATTGCAGGCTTTGTCATGGGTCCCAGTATCTGGTAGGACAGGTAGCACCACCCTGTTCTTCTGCAGAAGTATCTTGGCTATTTGCAGCCCTCTGCCCTTCCAGATAAAAATTTGAATCATCACATCAAATTCCAGGAGGGGAAGACTCTGTTGTGACTTTGACTGGGACTGTGTTACAATTTCAGATGGAGAGAATCAGTGTCTTTTGAGCCTCAGCTTCCCTGTCCATGAACATGGTACATCCACCACACCCGTTTCTTCCTGAATGTCTCTTGATGCGGCTATTTACGTTGCCCTGAAGAACTGAGAGCCCTTGCTTCACGCATTCCTCTTTCCTGATGCAGGGAGCCCTTTATCTGATCTTCCATTTCGATCTCTTCATTTTTGATTCCACCGGGAGCTTTTTTTTTTTTTCACACCCAGTATTTCCGATTTTCACCTGCTTCTTTACTGAATTTTGTTTTGTTTCCTTTTGTTCAGAGGGACTCACTTTCTCACGGCTGGCATACGCCTCTGCTTGTTTTGGGATGCACGTCAAGCTCATTTTAAGCTCCTGGCCTAGCAATCCTCCTGTTCCCACTCCAGTGGAAATTTCATAGATTTTTGGGGTTTTTTTCCTGGCAAAATGATGGGTTTCTCCAGGTCTGGTCATCTTGATTCCAGTCCCTTTCCTTAGGAATATCAAAATCAGGCTAGCCCCTGTCCTCTGGTCTAAGAGAATGGGTCCCTAAGTCCCTTAAAACCTCAGGCCATCACTTCTCACTGCACCTCCCTCCCTGGCCCCAGCTTTCCCCAGCGTGTCCCAGGGAGGTGACCTGGCCTGTGGGGAGGGGATCACTCCATCAATGCAAGCACCCCCCCACCCCAGGAGTAAGGAGTCATTCTTCTGGCAGGTGTGGGGGCGTGCAGAGCATGTTTCTTCCATGGGGTTGGGGGGGATGCCAGGAGCAGAATTCCCAGCCGCCCCCCCGAGGCTGTCTGGCGCCTCCATCTCAGACTCGGGTCATTCTCTAAGTTTTTTTCAGCGTCCCCCACTCTGGCGCCTCTGGGCCAGTCTCCAGGATGAGCTGAGATTTCCCTCAATCGTGGACATCAGGCCTGGGATCGGCCTCAGGAGCCCGGAGGTCATTTAAAACTGCTCTGTGTCATGGAAAATTTCAAACACGCCCCGCAGTCAAGAAGGCACCGAGGTCCCTGGGCCACCCTCAGATCCGCAGTGACCCAGGCTGCACTCACCCTGGGTTCACGACACCCCTCCCTCCTTGACCTTATTAGGTTTGTGCTAATCCCAAGGTCATGTTCCCGACCCCAAGTGAGAGGCAGGGTTCTTCTTACAAGACAAGCCTGGTTCCCGATCCCAAATCACCCCTGAGAGCCACCAAGAACCAGGGTCCCTTTCATTCCTTGCTCCTCAGCCTTCGGGGTCGCTCCACGCACCTCTCCATTCTTAAGGCCCCAGCCGGTGTCACCACCTGGGGAACTGCAGGTTGGGGACGTGGGACCTCAGTTTTCCCATCTGCATGTTGAAGGTGAACCAGTCGGCTTGGGGGGCGGGGAGGGGTCCGCAGGCCAGACCTGGGGAGTGGGATTAAACGGCCCAAATTCTCTCTCTGTCTCTCCCCGCCCCTCATCTTTCCTGCTGGCTCCCTGTCTCTTTATCTCTGTCTCCATCTCTCCCTCTGTGTCTGTGTCTTCCGTCTCCGCTGTCTCCCCCCCAACCTTTTTCACTCTCTCCCTGTTTCTCTGTTTCCAGCCCTGCTGCTCTCTTCCCCGTCTCTTTGTCTCTCTCTCCCTCCTTGTCTCTCCCTGTCTCTCACATCTCTCTCTCTCTTTTTTTTTTTTTTTTATCTTTCTAGGGCCACCCCCGCGGCATATGGAGGTTCCCAGGCTAGGGGTCTAACAGGAGCTGTAGCCACCGGCCTTCGCCACAGCCACAGCAACGCGGGATCCGAGCCGCGCCTGCAACCTACACCACAGCTCACGGCAACGCCGGATCCTTAACCCACTGAGCAAGGCCAGGGATCGAACCTGTGTCCTTATAGGTACGAGTCGGGTTCCTTACCCCTGAGATGCACTGGGAACTCCTCTCTCTCCCTTTGTGTCTCTCTCTGTCTCTGTTTCTCTTTCTCTGTCTGTCTGTCTGTCTGTGTGTGTCCGTGTCCCTCCGTCCCCCAGTCTGTCTCTCTCTCACGCAGGTGTGTTGGATCCGCTGCCTGACCTCCTTGCAACCCCTGCATCTACCCCGGGCCTCCAGTCTGAAGAGGATGAGCTATGGTTAATTTCTTCTTCTTCCTTTTTTTTTTTTCAGCCGTACCCACGGCAAGAGGAAGTACCGAAGCCAGGGATTGAACCCATGCCACAGCAGTGACCAAGCCGGACCCTTAACCCGCTGCGCCACAAGGGAACTCCAGGAGGAGCTGTGGCTGAACCTCCAGTGAGTGCTTGATGGGCTGCACTTCTGGAAGAGGCCAAAACTGCACACACAAGCCCCAAGCCAAGTGCGGCCACCTTGCCCTGACTCTGCGAATCCGCACCCACCCAGGGGAGGCCCGCATTGTCGAGTCCCCCCAAGCAGCCTCCCCAGGTCTCTGTGCCAGGCTATGAGCTCCCCCGTTGGCCACCCCGAGTCCAGTTTCCCAGTGGCCCAGGGTCTCCAGTGTCTCGGGACGCTGGCTCCTCGCCACTCCCAAGATTGTTCTAGAACAGACACGGCCCTCGGACTGGACCTTGTCAAGGGGCAGCTGTGTACTGGGCCGGGTCTGAGACAGCGCTGCCACCTGGTCGGGGTGGCCCTGGCCACGAAGGGAAGGCTCCTGCCTGTAGGCTAGCAACCCGAGCTTTTGGGCAAGGTTGAGATGTACCATCCAGGCTTTATGTTGACTTTTCTCAGCATAAAACAAACAGAGGCTTCAGAGAGGACAAAAGATCCTGGCTCCAACCCAGGATTTATCCTTCCCTGACAATTCTTACCGCATCGAAGTACCCCAAACCCACAACCACTCCATGAGGTTGCGGGGTGGGGGGTCTTTACCCGCACAGTACAGATGAGGAAACTGAGGCAGCCCCTCTGTGCAGCTGTGACAGCTGTGACAGCTCCATTTCCAAACAGGCTGCTTTTTAACCTTTTGTCTGTGTTTACATAATGTTAGGCTCACACAGCTTTCACGGGTAGAGCGTGTTGACACTGACGCAACTTAAAATACGGATGTGTTTTATTTTGAAGGGCACATCTGGACAGTGAGAGTATCTAGTCCGAGCTCGGTTTTCTTCCTTTCAAAGCTCCAGTCAGTAGCACGAGTTTCCAATATGGGGAGACTTTGCATAACACGTTTAGATTTTTTTGTGGCTGCAACCGTGGCACACAACACTTCCTGGTCCGGGAACCGAACCCATGCCACAGCAGTGACAACATCAGATCCCTAACCCACTGAGCCACTAGGGAATTCCCCTAGATTTTTTTTTTTATGGCCACATATGGAAGTTCCCAGGCTAGGGGTGAAATCGGAGCTGTAGCTGCCAGCCTACACCACAGCCACAGCAACGCAGGATCTGAGCCGCGTCAGCAACCTACACCACAGCTCACAGCAAAGCTGGATCCTTTACCCACTGAACGAGGTCAGGATCAAACCTGAGTCCTCGTGGATACTGGTCAGGTTCATTACCTCTGATCACAATGGGAGCTCCTAGATTTTGTTCTCATGTTGCCTTCTCCTACCTCCTCCCATAGTCTTGAAATAAAATATCATATACCTATTTTTAAGGTCAGCTTGGCTAGGTTATAATTCACATACAATAGAGTACAGCTGGATGAGTTTTAACAAAATCGTAATCTTGGAACTATCAGTCTTGATATAGTATTTTCATCCCCTCAAAATTCCATCACAGAGTTCCCACTGTGGCTCAGCTGGCTAAGAGGCCTACTAGAGAGTTCCTGTCGTGGCTCAGTGGTTAACGAATCTGACTAGGAACCATGAGGTTGCAGGTTCAATCCCTGGCCTTGCTCAGTGGGTTAACGCTCTGGCGTTGCCGTGAGCTGTGGTGTAGGTCATAGACGCGGCTTGGATCTGGCGTTGCTGTGGCTGTGGCGAAGGCCGGCAGCTACAGCTCCTGTTAGACCCCTAGCCTGGGAACCTCCACATGCCGCGGGTGCGGCCCTAAAAAGCAAAAAAAAAAGTTTCCGGGCTGGGGGTTAAACCGGAGCTGCAGCTGCTGACCTACACCACAGCCACGGCAATGACAGATCCTTAACCCACTGAGCGAGGAGGCCAAGGATGGAACGTGCGTCCTCACAGGGACAACGCTGGGTCCTTAACCTGCTGAGCCACAGCAGGGACGCCACCACTTATATCATTTTTAAGATGCCACGTACAGGTGATATCATAAAATAGATGCAAACTATCACCTTTGGAATGGATCAGCAACGGGATCCCGTATAGCACTGGGAACTATGTCTGGTCACTCGTGATGGAGCAGGATAATGTGAGAAAAAGGAAAGTATACACGTGTGTGTGACGGGGTCAACTTGCTGTGCAGCAGAAAATGGACAGAACGCTGTACATCAGCTATAATGGGAAAAATAAAAATCATTATAAAAAAATGATATCATAAAATATTTCTCTTTGACTTACTTCTCTAAGCATCATATCCTTTAGGTCTATCTATGTTGCTGCAAGTGGCATTATTTCACTCTTTTTGACGGCTAAGCAATATTCCACTGTGTATGTATGTCCAAGCCACACCTCCTTTATCCATCCATCTGTCAGTGGACACTTAGTTTGCTTCCATGTCTTGGCTACTGTGAATAGTGCTGCAGTGACCACTGGGGTGCATGTCTATTTTCCAATTATGGTTTTCTCCAGATACCGGCCCAGGGGTGGAGCGTATGGTCACTCTCTTTTTAACTTGTTAAGGAAACTTCATGCTGTTTGCCATAGTGACTGTACCGATTTACATTCCTGGTGGGGAATTCCCGCTGTGGTGCAACAGGCTTGGCGGTGTCTCTGCAGCGCCAGGATGCAGCTTCCATCCCCGGCCTGGCACCGTGCATGAAAGATTCTGGCGCTGGCACAGCTTTGGTGTAGGTGAAAACTTTGGCTCACATCAGACACACACCTGGCTTGTGAACTCCGTATGTCACAGGGCAGCCCAAAAGGAGAAAGAGAAAAAAAAAAAACTGTATGCCTGGTGGGGCTTTTGTGGCGATTAAATGAGATCTCGCCTAGCAAGGCCTGGGTGGGCACTCACAGGCGTCAGTGGCTGCTGTGCTCGTGGTTGCTGCTGTTCCCACTCCAGCGCTGCTTCTCGGCCCTGAGATCTCCCAGCCCAGCATCCCAAAGCTCTTCTCTCTGTCCCCTGGCCTCACCCAGCAGCCTGTGGTGGCCAGGGCATCATGGGAGCGGAGGGTGCACCCAGGAGGCAGGCGGCTCTGGAAATTCCAGGGCGGAGGCCGTGCTGGATGCTGTTTGTCTCGCCCCCTCCAGGGCTGGGGATGTGGCGGGGCTTTGATCCTTCTCACCGGGGGTGATTCAGGACACAGCATCCTGCCCGACTTGCCGCGCAGCCCCGGTCATCCCAAACTTAGCCTTGCCGGCTGTCTGCCGCGGAGCCTGCGAATTGCCATGAGGAGCTCGGGGTGGCGTGAAAACCGGCCTTGAATTCATCCCGTTCCCTGCCATCCTGGGACCTTGGCGCATGTTGTGCCCTCTGCTTGGAACTCTGTGCCTTCTGTGTATTCCTACAGGTCTCTCTTGCCAGGTCTCTCTGTCACGTCCTCCAGGAAGCCCTCCTGGACTTTACGCTGCGGGGTCCTAGCACTGGGGGGGGGTCTCCCTTTGGCAGGTCCTGTCCAAGTTATCATTTTTCATTTATGGTGATGGTGATACCCATCTCCTTTGTTGATGAGAGGTCCTGAGCAGTCAAGGATTGGGGTGCCTGGCGTCCAGTAAGTATTCAATAAAGAGTGGTGGCATTGGAGTTCCCGCTATGGCACAGTGGGTTAAGGATCCAGCATTGCTGCAGCTGCAGTGTCAGAAGCAGCTGTGGCTTGGATTCTGTCCCCGGCCTGGAAACTTCCATACACCATGGATGCAAGAAAAGGTGGTGGGATTAGCCATTAAATTCAATAACTACTTTTTTTTTCTGTCTTTAGTCATTTTTTTAGGGCCGCACCCGCGGCATGTGGAGGCTCCCAGGCTAGGGGTCTAACAGGAGCTGTAGCCGCCAGTCTACGCCACAGCCACAGCAATGCAGGATCTGAGCCGCGTCTGTGACCTACACCACAGCTCATGGCAATGCCAGATCCTTAACCCACTGAGCAAGGCCAGGGATCGAACCCACAACCTCATGGTTCCTAGTCGGATTTGTTAACCACTGCACCATGACAGGAACTCCAGAACTCCTACATTTTTTAACATGTAGTTTTCCTTTTTTTTTTTTTACAGCCATTCCTATGGCATATGGAAGCTCCGTGGGCAGGGGTCAATCACAGCTGTGTCTGTGGCCTATGCCACAACTACAGCAATACTGGGTCTGAGCTGCCGCTGTGACCTGTACCTCAGCTGTGGTAACGCTGCATCCTTAACCACTGAGCGAGGCCAAGAATCGAACCCACCTATTCACGGAGACAGTGTCAGGTTCTTAACCCACTGAGCCACCACAGGAACTCCCACTTTTTAGATATACCATTTAATATACAGTTTATATGAAATTCATAGGTGTCTTGTATTTTGTCTGGCAACCCTGATCCACCATGGTGCCCATTTTACAGCTAAGGAAGCGGAGGCCCAGAGAGGTTAATTCATACCCCCAATGCAGCACAGCCAGGGATGGGCAGAGGGAGAATCCAAGCAGGATGAGAGGACCCAGTGCCTTCAGTGCTCAGTTCCTGCCTTCAGAGAGCCTGGCCTGAAGGGCCCCCTTTTATTTTTTTAATTTTTAAAATTTTTTTTTAGGGCCACACCCACAGCATCTGGAGGTTCCCAGGCTAAGGGTCGAATCGGAGCTACAGCTGCCAGCCTACACCACAGCCACAGCAATGCCAGATTCAAGCCATGTCTGCAACCTACACCACAGCTCATGGCAACGCCGTATCATTAACCTGCTGAGCAAGGCCAGGGATCGAACCCGCAGCCTCATGGTTCCTAGTCGGATTCGTTAACTGCTGCGCCACGACAGGAACCCCAGTGAAGGGGTCCTTTGCATGGGCAAAAGCCACACCTCGCCTGGGCAGGGAGCCCTTTTCCTCACTCTTGGTCCTGGTTGCTGGAGGCCGCTGCAGGACAGGGGTCCCCAGCAGGAGAGGGGTCCCCAGCAGCAGCAGAGCTCTCTGCAAAGAGGGGGAGCCCGTCTTTCCATCTGGACTCTGGCATCCGGAAGCAGGACGGTTGGTCTCCTGTAAATAGCCTGTCTCGTGTCACTGCAAACAGCTGGTGTCTAGAGTTGCTGTCACAGTGCCCAAGTCTTGGTGTGACTGCCCTGTGACTTGATACTCTGCCTCCGGCCCCTGTCACCAGATACTTAGTAAACAGAGTTCTGAGAATGGGGGGCAGCGCCCCATCTGGTCAGTGCCAGTGCTGGGGCTGGTGGCCGGTGGCCAGATGGGTCCAGCATAAACCCAGGGCCTGACATCAGACGGCCACGCTTGCTTTGTCCCGATACTTTGTAAACACAGCATCCTGATACTTGCTGCTTGTCAACATCAGACAGTGTTAGTCATCAAACCGGCCTTAATACTTCTAGCGAAGACCTGGAAGCATTTTAAACAGCCTTCTGATACTTGGTAAATAATGAATCCTGATACTTTGCTACCCATGGAGGGCCTCCTCCAAGGTGCTGGCAAACCCCAGCTCTGGTCAGTCCAAGAAATGCCTTCTGCCCTTTGCGATGGTTGCAAGTTTCCACCAGAAGACGGTTTTAGAGTTCCCATCGTGGATCAGTGGTTAACGAATCCGACTAGGAACCATGAGGTTGCCGGTTCGATCCCTGGCCTTGCTCAGTGGGTTAAGGATCCGGCGTGGCCGTGAGCTGTGGTGTAGGTCACAGACGCAGCTCGGATCCCGCGTTGCTGTGGCTGTGGCGAAGGCCGGCGGCTCCAGCTCCGACTGGACCCCTAGCCTGGGAACCTCCAGATGCTGCCAATGCGGGCCTAAAAGACGGAAAAAAAAGATGATTTTGTGACCTGAGAAAATGACCTGAAATTCAAATTTCGCGTCCACAAAGTTTTATCTGGTTACAATATTCGTTTAAGCTGCTTTCAGGCGAGCTGAGGGGACTAGCTGCAATCAACACTGTGTGGCCCACAGAATGGAGAAGATTTATAATCTGGCCATTTATAGAAAACTTTTGTGGACTCCTGATTTAAATTTTCAGACAGTTGCTATTTTCTATGCTATGTTTAGCATCCTGTTAGTAGTCACTGGTCCGTGGTGTTCAGTGGTCCCCGATGTTTACACACACCAGAGGCCCCCCCTTGCTTTGTATGAGTCACATTCAGGTAGTGGGACGACTTGCTTGGCGCGGTGACTGTGTGAGCTCTGACAGCGCGTCCTGAGTCTGTGTCAACAGTCAGTACTGAGAGAGGCAACCAAGGTGAGCCCCAAAGGGTGACTAAGAATTAGGCAAAGTAGGAGTTCCCTGTTGTGGCTCAGTGGAAACGAATCCGACTAGGAACTACGAGGTTGCGGGTTCGATCCCTGGCCTCGCTCAGTGGGTTAAGGATCCGGCGTTGCCGTGAGCTGTGGTGTAGGTCGCAGACGCAGCTCGGATCCCGCGTTGCTGTGGCTGTGGCGAAGGCCGGCAGCTGTACCTCCGATTCAACCCCTGGCCTGGGAACCTCCATATGCCACGGGTGCGGCCCTAAAAAGAAAAAAGACCATAAAAAAAAAAGGAATTGGGCAAAGGAAGAAGGAAGGATCTTGACACACTTGGGCACGACATTGAACTTGGGGCCAGAGAGTTGTGAGAACACCGGTGGCAGGTGATGGGAAGTTATGGCCGGAGTGCAAGGAGAGGAGGGGCGCGCTCAGCGTGGATGCCGGAACCTCCCTTGACCTTGGATTTCCCACTCGTGCTGTGGGCTGAGGTGGCCAAAGGAAGGACCTTTCCAGGCCAGGAGTCTGGAAGGAAAGGAGTCCCCGGATCACGGTGGGGAGAGTTTTAGGAAACGCCGCTTTGAACAGGGGTTTCTGCCCCCCACCACACCCCCTCCCCGACACCAAGTCGCTCTGTAGGAAGGGGGCGCGGCGAGGACCTCGAGGCCAGTGGTGAGGTCACAGACTCCCTTAGGGACATGCTCTGAGCTCCCGCCCCCTCCTTTGCTCCTGCACGCCTCAGCCCTGCCCTCCTGGAGCTCCCGGCACAGACGGAGGTGGAGGATGGCCGGAAGCCACCGCCACACAGTGACTGCGAATAGTCAGAAGCACAAGGGACCAAGTGACGACATGAGAGAGAAAAGGCAGAGCAAGGCAGCTTCAGTCAGGGGGGTCGAGGGGCCTCTGAGGAAGGGACATATATATTATTTATATGTATTAATATATTTCCTCCCTTTCTTCCTCCCTTTCTTCCTTCCTCCCCTTTCCTTCTTTCTTCCTTTTTTTTTTCTCTGTCTTTTTAGGGCCACCCCCGAGGCACATGGAGGTTCCCAGGCTAGGGGTCTAATCGGAGCTGTAGCCGCCGGTCTACATCACAGCCACAGTAACGCGGGATCCAAGCTACATCTGCGACCTATGCCACAGCTCACAGCAACGCCGGATCCTTAACCCACTGAGCGAGGCCAGGGATTGAACCCACAACCTCATGGTTCCTAGTCAGATTTGTTAACCCCTGAGCCACGACGGGAACTCCCTCGCCTGCCCTTTTAAACCACAGAGCTTGGCGGGTCCTCAGGGTGATAAGGCAGCAGGAGGCACCTCCCAGGAATCAGGCATGGCAGGGACCTGGGATAGCTCCAGGAAGTTGGCATGTGAGAAGCATGGTCCCCTGTACCTGTCAGGGTGATGCTAGGCTCCCGAGAGGCCTCAGCCCTGGCCAGTCTAGAGAAGACAGACATGGCCAGACAGAAAATGCCCTTAGCCCCTGAGGTCAGAACTGGGCCAGAGAAAAGGGGTACTGATGATGGGGTTTTGAAGGATGAGTAGAAGTCTGTGAGAAAGAAAAAGGCACCCTAGGAATGTAACACACAGGAGGCCCCAGTTTGGCTCCACTTAGCCCCCGTGGCTTAGCAACCCTAGAGTGTCCTCGACTCTCAGGTGTTTCTCTCATTTAATGTGGGCAAGAAAGAATAAAGCCTCTGCCAGAGTTCCCATCATGACTCAGCGGGAATGAATCTGAGTAGTATCCGTGAGGAGGCAGATTCGATCCCTGGCCTCACTCAGTGGGTTAAGGATCCAGTATTGTCGTAAGCTGTGGTATAGGTCGCAGATGTGGCTCAGATCCTATGTTGCTGTGTGCTATGTTGGTGTAGGCCGGCGGCTACAGCTCTGACTCAGCCCCTAGCCTGGGAACCTCCATATGCTGCGGGTGCCTGAGAGATGGTGAGGAGGGAAAGGAAGAGCAGTCAGTGGCAGTGGGCATAGCAGGTGCAAAGGCCCTAAGGAAGGAACCTATCTGACTGCCTCCGGGAACGGCAAGGACGCAGGCGGGCCAGGGGCCGATGCGTGAGGAGTAGATGGAAGGAAAGGAGGGCGGGGCAGTCACAGGGGCTGCGCAGGGACTTGGGGACCAGGAGGAGCCCTGGTGGGTATGGAGCATGAAAGAGCCAGAATCCACAGTGACCACTGGCAGCTGCATCGAGACTTGGGGGATTCAGAGGACTGGAGGCCGCCACACTGCCTCCTACCTGCCGGCACATTTCGGCCCACGCCGGCCCATATCGGCAAAAGCCTGCACAGGCCAGTACCCTCCAGTATAAGCCAGCTCTTGCCAGCACACACCGGTACCCACTGCCAACAGACAATCATGCCTAACATCTAGCCCCAGACATGCAAATGCGCCAGTCAGCCCACAGCTGCTTCCCGTATCGACGGAGCTGTGCTCCACGTTCAAGTACACGTACACATGTGCACAGCGCTCCGGGCCGCTCCATAGACAAGGCGGACACGCTAGCACATAGGCACACGCTAGTGGCTCCACCTATTTCTAAGCAGCCTGCAGACACACATGTATGCACGCACACCCCCCAGCCCGCGTCACGAGGAGGCTCAGGAAGTGCTGCTGGGGACTCCCTTGAGAGCTGGCTTCCTGTTTTCAAAGAGGCTGGGAACGGCTGGTGGAATGTTCTGGACAGGCCCAGCCCCCTCCCCCACTGCCTCAGCATTCCCCCTGTCTAGCCCCACAGACCCTGTACCCCCTCTGTGCCCCAGTACTGCCCTTCTCCTACAGTGAGGTCGGGCTCCAGATGAAGAGAGTGAGCTTCAGAGAGGTGCTGCCTCTAGCCCAAAGTCACACAGTAGGACAGAGGTGGTACCTGGTGTCCACAGCCTGAGATCTAACCTGCCTCCCTCTGGAGCACTGTTGGTAGGGTCCAGGATTCACAGATGCGAGATCACCCCCCTTCTGCCTGGACCGTGGCCCAGCTCCTCCTGGCTCCCAGGGCCACCCCCAATGCAACTCTTGGCTCTCCTGTCCCATAATCCAATCTCCCCATTCGCCACCCCCTGACCCGTCCCCTCCCTCTAGGTCCCCAAAAGGAGGGTCACCCGGTCACAGACATGAATGAAGCTTCAGCATCTAACAAAGCAGACGTGGTTTTCATCCACCGAGAGTTGAGGTGGAGAACACCCAGCCCAGAAGCAAAATAAACAAACATATCTACAGCTGTCCTCTCTATGCTCCGGCCCCCACAGAGCCATAGGGATGCCTGAGGACACACTTGGCTCTCTCTTATCTGCTGGGGTCACGTAGGCTGTTCCCTCTGCTTGGAATGTTCTTCTCTAGCTCCCTAGTGAACTCCTCTCCATCCATCAAAGCCCCAATTCCAATGTCCTCTCCTCCCAGAAGCCCTCCAGGACCCTCCAGCCCTCATCCTTCCCTCTGACCCCACACTGACTTCACAGGGTGGGGATATTTGTGGACTCTACCATAATGACCTTGGAACTCTGTTCTGCTGTCCTTGTCACAGTGGCAAAGATGACGGCTATTGGATTCCCACTGAGGTACAACGGGATGGGTGGTGTCTCTGAAGCGCCAGAACACATTTTCCAACCCATGGCCCGGTAAAGTGGGTTCAGGGATCAGGTTTGGATTCCCACTGAGGTACAACGGGATGGGTGGTGTCTCTGAAGCGCCAGAACACATTTTCCAACCCATGGCCCGGTAAAGTGGGTTCAGGGATCAGGTTTGAGCTGAAGGTTTTTTTTTTGTTTTTGTTTTTTGGTTTTTTTTTTTTTTTTTTTTTTTTTGCCTTTTCTAGGGCCGCACCCGAGGCATATGGAGGTTCCCAGGCTAGGGGTCAAATCGGAGCTGTAGCCAACGGTCTACACCACAGCTCACGGCAACGCCGTATCCTTAACCCACTGAGCAAGGCCAGGGATCGAACCCACAACCTCATGGTTCCTAGTCGGATTCATTAACTGCTGAGCCACGACGGGAACTCCTGAGCTGCAGTTTTGACCTCTGCCACGGCTGCAGCTCGGATCTGAGCCCTGGCCTGAGGAGCCCCAGATGCAATGGGGTGGCCAAAAAAGAAGGAAAAAAAAAGATGGAACCCATCATCACCTCCAGGGAGTCCCCAAACTCCCACAGTGATTGGCTGAGCCAGAGTCACCTGTCCATCCCTGAACCAATCCTTGACGCTGGGCTGATGAAAAGCTCTAATTGGCTAGACTCGGTCACGTGTCCACATCCGCAAGCAGGAAGTGAACCCGGCTCCCTTTGCCCACCAAAAGGTGTGCCGGGAAAAGCAGATGCCCTCCAGACCCTGACACGGAGGGCTCGCCCCATCCTGGCTGGGGGGCCTTGGGCAAGTCACCTGTCCTCTTTGCTTCAGTTTCCCTGCCTGCGACTCGAGTTCGGCATGGCTGAGGTGTTGGAGCCCAGCCGGGCACCGTTCAGAGGCCCTGTTGACTCGGCACCTCCTGCCCGCTTCCTTTCTTGTTGTTCCCGTGATCCCCCGAGAGGGGGCAGCACAGCGTGGCGGGCACTGATGGCTGCCGGCTGCGTCACCGCTTCCTCCCGGGCCCCTGGCCCCGCCCCATGCTCTCTGGGGACTTTCCTCGCCTTCCCGGAGCATCAAAAACACAGTGAGGGAATAACTCCGGGGCCGGGGGAAGCGAGGGCAGAGGCAAGTGTGGACAAGGCTGCGTCCAGCCTGGCGTGGGTTCAAATCCCACGTCCTGTCCCCACCTGTAAAGGGGCCTTAACCGCTCCTCCTCCTCAGAGTTGGGGGACTCCACACCTGAACACCCCGCAAACCCTCAACCAGGGGGCCGTGGGTGCCCAGCACAGGGGTGAGCGTCGTCATCACTGTTGTACTTTTTCCGATAGGCATGAGCAGGCGTGTGGCTCTGTTAGTGGTTTCTGGACTGCATGTGCCTGAGCTCGCTGGCCCGTTCCTGTGTCTCTGCACTTGTGTGTGTTCATCGGGGGCGGGGGGCGCCTGGGGGGGGCCCTCTCCTGTGTAGAGCCCAGTGGACTTAAAAGACAGGGACACCCAGGAGTTCCCCTTGTGGCTCAGTGGGTTAGAATCCGACTAGTATGTATCCATGAGGATGCGACTTCGATCCCTGGCCTCGCTCAGTGGGTTAAGGATCCAGTGTTGCCGTGAGCTTTGGTATAGGTCGCAGACACGGCTCGGATCCTGCGTGGCTGTGGCTGTGGTGTAGGCTGGCAGCTGTAGCTCTGATTCGATATCTAGCCTGGGAACTTCCAGATGCCACGGGTGTGGCCCTCAAAAAATAATTGAAATTAAATGAATTAAAGTAAAACACAGGGAGACTGAGCCCCTTGCTGGACAAAGCTGTGTCTGGTGGTTCAGGGGATTTCCTGGGCAAAGGCTGGGGGCTGGGAGACGGCTGGTGTGTGGCAGGGTCAGGCAGGCTGAGGGGGTGAGGAACTGCGTGTGTGTGAGCCTGGGAGGCATCGATTCTTTTTCTTTTTTGCTTTTTGGGGCTGCACCCGCAGCATGTGGAGGTTCCCAGGCTAGGGGGTCTAACAGGAGCTGTAGCCGCCGGCCTTCGCCACAGCCACAGCAACACCAGATCCGAGCCGCATCTGCGACCTACACCACAGCTCACGGCAACACTGGATCCTTAACCCACTGAGCGAGGCCAGGGATCGAACCCGCAACCTCATGGTTCCTAGTCGGATTCATTTCCGCTGCGCCACGACGGGAACTCCGAGGCTTCAGTTCTAACGTATTCCCCAAGTACCTGCTGTGTGTGCCCAGTGCTGTGGATATAGCAGGGCCCTGGGGTTACAGACATGTAAATCAGCCACGTATAAATATACAGCCCTGGGGAGGAGAAAGAGCAGGGAGCAAAATGTATCAGAGTGGGAGGTGGGGGAACTGGGGAGGCCCTCTGGCCTAGGGACAGGGAGGTCCACCAGGGAGAAAGCTCTGGGACCTCTCTAGAGAGGGAGCTCCCGGTGGAAGGCGCAGCAGGTGCAAAGTTCCTGAGGTGGGGAAGAGCTGGCAGAAGGGTCCCATTCAGGAAGATCTAAGCCCAGGGAGGGAGGAGGGGAGGCGTCAGGGGGCAGCACTGGTAGAGAGTGGGGCTACCAGGACGGGCTGTCCTGTAACTGGAGCCCGGCAGGAACACATCCCCCACCCCCACCCGCCCGCCTGCCCCCAGAACTCCCTGCTTGGGACAGAATGTGCCGGGGAGGGGAGGCTGGTGGCGGCTGTGCCCAGTGGCTGGAGCAGGGCGGCTGGAGGATTCCTGAACAGCAGCCCGGCTGGGCCTGCCGCCAACCAGGGTGGAAAACAAGCAACAGGCGCCCGGCCTGCCTGTCACCCCATGCCCCGGGTTTGGCCTGGCTGGGGCAGGAGACAGAGACTGGGAAAGAGTCAGAGACTGGGAGAGATAGAGGGACGGCAAGTGAGAGACAGAGATAGTGAGAAAGACAGAGATGGGGAGACAGAGACAGTGAGAGAGCAACACGAAGAGGCAGAGGTGGGAGAGACAGATGGTGAAAGAGTCAGAGACTGAGAGAGAAAGCAGTGAGAGACCTGGCATTGACTCCTTGAACCAGTGACAGATCTGATTCTAGGAGGGCCTGGGAACAAGCATGAGGCAGTGAAGCTCCCACCCCCATCAGAGTCTTTGTTTGCACCAGAGTAGACAGGGAGTCCCCTCAGTCACTGTCACCTGCCCTCACGCCTGCTGCGTGCTGGGGCCAGGGACACAGCCCTGACCCAGCCCTGCCCTCCAAGTCTCAGACAAACAAGTGAATGTCTAAATATGAATTTCAGAGCTAGAGGAAGGCTATGAAAACAATAGGATGGGGGATGGTAGAGGAAGTGATGAGGGGTGGTGACAAGCTGGGATACAAGAAAGACATATAAGATAAGGAAGGATAAAGCTAGTGGAGAAGAGCCATAGGGAAGAGCCTTTCAGCAGAGGGAATCACACATGCAAAGGCCCTGAGGTAGGAACTAGGTTGGTGCTTTTGAGGAAGCCAGGGGTGGAGGGGGAGCAGGGAGAAGTGGGTGCGTGGCCTTAGGGACCCCAGAAAGGGAGGAATTTTATCTTAGAATATTTGGCCACCCTCCTATACACCCTACAATCAGGGAGTCCCCTGCATTTTGAACTGCCTGGACCAGCTCCATCCCAGTTGCCACTTATCTGTACCAGACAACCCGCCTCCTTTAGGGGTCAGGTTCCAGAGAGTTGCAGACGCAGGAGTTCTGAGGACACGAGATGACTTGTCCTCCCGAGCCCCCCAGGGGAAACCTTTCATAGCACCTGACTCGCATCCGCTGTTGCCATAAACACCTTAGACTCTTAGTTTGGAACCCGGATCTGGAAACTGGGGATCTTGCATCTCCCACAACCCAGCCGATGGGTAACACAGCCCTTCCTGAGGCTGCCGTGTTGGGGTCCAGGCAAGCAGGCTGTGGGATCATCTCCCCTCCACTGGGCCCCCAGGAAACCTCCCCACACACAAGTCCAACAAACTCTAAGCTTGATGGCAGACCAGCTGCTCAGGGCGGATGCTGGAGGCAGTGGCGGGGGAGGGTGGGGTGCTGCATGAACCCTAGGACCAGGAGCCCCTGGAAATCAGGGCTCAAATTTAGACCGTGGAGGGGGTGATCAAGGCTGTGGAGAGGTATCCCAGAGTCTCAGATGGGGAAACTGAGGCTCAGAAGCACGTGACCCGCCCATCGTCACACGGAGAGCAAAGCCTGAACCCAGAGCCCCCCTTACTCAACCCCTGGTCCCCCAGTCCTCATCCCTGCCCTTCCAGGATGCCAGTTAATTTTCCCTGCCTTGGGCAGGCTGGCGGGCATAGCCAGGGCTATCAGCGAGGTGATCTAATTGGGCCCCACCCACAAGGGGCGTGGCCTGGGGTCTGGGATGAGCCTGGGCTGCAGGGAGTGGCACCACGGGCCACCTCGCACATGGCCTGTGGGGTATGGATTCCAGGGCCGGATTTTTGAGTGGCGGTTCCATTCATCTCAACCATGAGCTCCTGGGCTAGTCGCCTAGCTCTGACCGACTTATTTTCCCACTTGCAACTCCAGAACAATTGACAACCTCCACACCATCAGGGCTGCATCGGAGCCCAGTGAATATTCAAACAAATCCTTGCATATGCAGGACCACAGCAGCGCTAGCTCGAAATTACCAAGCCACAATCACCAAAAACATGGAAACAGTCCAAGATCCACTCCAAAATCAAGGGGGTGGGGGTGGGGGAAATGAGCGGAGTGATACAATGTGGCTCATCTGCAGAGTGGAATATTATTTGGCCATCAAAAGGATTAAAGGACTGATTCATGCTGCCACTGAAGTGGTTACATCTCCAAATACATCATGCTGAGTGAAAGCCAGAGTAAAAGGCCTGAATAGGTGATGACCGCCCCCCAGCCACAGGAAATGTTCGAGAATATGCAAATCCACTGACAGAGGCTGAGTGGTTTGCCTTGGGCTAAGGGAGGCGGATAGGGAGTGACTGCTAAGGGGGGAGGGGGGGAACAAGGGTTTCCTTTGGGGCAGATGGAAATATTCTGGAATCAGCTAGGAGGTGGTTGCACCACATTGTCCGAGAGGCTGAGGAATTGTATATGTTCAAATGATACAGGGATTGAACCTCAAGAAAAGCAAAAACAGCCAAGACTCCACAGTCCGGCAGGATCCTTCTGATCTGCCTGTCCCCTCAGCCCACCCCGCCTCCCACCTCCCGCCTCTGGGAGGACATCCAGCGCCAACCTGAGCAGCCTCTCCCTGCGTGCCTCCGCCTCACCTTCTGGCCAGTGGGCTCTTCAACCCTCCTCAGCTTGGAATTCCGTCTGAGATCCAGACCCACTGACGGTGGCCCAAGCCACCCCCAGCTTCCTTGGGCACCTGGAGGCAATAAACCACTAAGCCCAGCCTTTTGCTCCGTGCTTTTTAATTAAAAAATAATAATAATAATAATTATCATAAACGTGGAGTCCCAGGTGGGGGCCCTGCCTCCGCCGGGCCTGGGACTCTGCAACTTGGGGGCTTGTCCAGCGGCCCCACCGATGTCCTGTCCCTCCAGGACACAGGGAGTGTCCAGAAGCACACTGGCCCTGCCGTGTCACCCCAGGCTGACCTTGGTCCCTACAGCCTGGTTTGATGTTCTGCTGTCCCTGTCTTGAAATTCTTAGTTCTTGAATAAAGGGCCCCGCATCTTCATTTTGCACGTTACGTGGCCGGGTCTTCTTGTCTACTCCACTTGGAACCTGGGTTTCTCGGGCTGTACAGTATTCAGGCAGATCTTATGTCTTCAAGCATGTGGAAGGGTCCCCAGGCAATCCAGCCTGGGCCAAGAATCTCTGACTTTCAAAGGTTTCAAAGGCTGAATTGCTGTCCCCGTTGCCCACGGGTTCCACAAAGCTCTGATGACCTGCTTTCCCTGAATGCCTTGTTCCTGGGCCCTCTTGCCCGCCGATCTTGCAGTATGGCCTCAACTGAGGCACTTGCCCTCTGAGCCCCAGTTCTGAGATCAAAGGGGCAGTCTCCAAACATCACTCAGCTCTGACCCTCTTCGACTTTTTCTTCTTGTTCTGTCGCCTTCTGAGCTCTTATTCGAACGGCAAAGCCTCTGGCAAAAAGCCCTTTCCTCCACGAAGCCTTATCTGCTCCCCCTTTGGACTCTCCCAGCTCCAGGTCCCTTCCTCTGGTCCCAAGATTTTTGTTTGACTCTGTCTCTCCCAGACTGGGGGCTTCTGAGGGACCCCAGCCCAGCCGACAGGCCAGCGCAGACGAGTTGAATTGAACAGTCTCAGATCCTACGCTGGGCATCGGATACCTTAGGAGGACCAGTCCGGATATGTCAGACTCCACAGACTGGCTTCTTCCTCTGTTCTGTGTGACGTCACGACGGCCCTGTCCCCATCCTGAGACTCGGTTTTGCCAACTTCAATGCAGTCAGGACGGTGTGCTTTTGATCCAGCCTCGCCTCGCTCATGTCCACGGCTGGCTGGAAGGTATACAACCTCATCCTTGGAAATATCCGCTTGCCACTCGGTTCAGCAGGTCATGCAGCGTGGCCTCACAGCCTCTGCGGGTGGGTTTGGATCCTCCTGCGGTGGGGGTGGGGGCAGAGCCCATCAAGTCTCAGGACGGCCCGGAAGCTCAGGAACACCCCTCCCCGCCCTCTCCACTCACTCAGAGGAGGCGCAAGGTGGGGCTGGGTGGGGGGCTCAGGCCTGGGGGAAGCACTGGGGTTTCCCGAACCCCCAAGCTCACCTCGGAGTACAGGGGTGGCGGTCGGTAGCGGAACTCCTGGATGTAGGCGAAAAAGGGGCCTTCGATGCTCATATTACAGTCCTGTAGCAGCGGGAAGGGGCCCTGCTCCACGGCTGCAGCCGCGGCTGCCACCTCGTCGTTGGTCACCACCTCAGAGTACTCGGGAGGGGCTAGCATCAAGAGATGGGATGGGTGAGGCTGTGAGAGGAGGCAGGGAGCCCCTCGCCACCCCAGCGGGACGGTCACTGCGCACTTTTACGGTGGAGCGGGGGGCGCCTGGCAGCCCTCCCCACGCCCTGCCCAGCACCCCCACGGCAAGGGGGAGAGCTCACCTTCCAGCTGCTCCGGCGGGACCCCCAGCCCCCAGTCCAGCAGGAAGCTGGCGTGGCTGCCCACGCTGGACGAGCGGCTGCCGAAAGGATGCAGAGGGATGGTGCCAATGACCAGCGGCAGCTCCAGGAGCAGCTTGGATGAGCCTGGGATGTCCACGCAGACCTGGAGGGACGAGAGCCATGACGAAGCCCCCTCCCAACACCCGGGCAGCCTCGGCCACACCTTCCTTCTACAGGAGGTCCAGAGGCCCCATCTGGGGGACAGAGCAGACACAGCCACCCCCGGGGTCTCCAAGAATACTCTACCTTGAGGGCATAGTCCACATGTAGCACGCGGCAGTGCAGGATAGAAGGACCCACGGGAGGGATGTGCAGCGCCCGGCCCTGCCACAGCGCCCGTCGCCCCGGGCCCACGGGCTCCCCTGAGAGACTAGCCACCACGGCGCGTTTCTGTTTGCAGGCACCTCGTGCCATGAAGGTCTGCGTCTGGACCACAGCTGCCCGGGGCAGCACCGGGCGCGTGGTGCCATTGTCGATCTCGGCGAAGACAGGGATCACCTCACCTGCACGAGGGGAGTGGCGGGACCTCAGCTGCAGGTCCGCCACCTGCAGCCCCGGCCCTGGCCTTCTCCCCACTCCGGCCCCTCCCACCCACTACCTGGCGTGTATCCCTTGCGGTCGATCTTGGCCGAGAGGGAGACGAGGCCACGGTTACTGTACCAGGATCGGGCGATCTTCTCCCGAGCTCCTGCTTGAGGGGCCTGGTGGGGTGGAGGACAAAGATGTTGTACAAACGGCAGACCGCGTGGAGCTCCTAAACCCTCAGCTGAAGGAGGAGGGGCGGGGCCTACTTTCCAGGTTTCTTTTCAACAATCCAGGAAACTAGGTCTAAAATGGCGCAGCAGAAACGGATCTGACTAGGAACGATGAGGTTGCGGGTTCGATCCCTGGCCTCGCTCAGTGGGTTAAGGATCCTGCGTTGCGTGGGTCGCAGACGCAGCTCGGCTCCTGCGTTGCTGTGGCTGTGGCGTAGGCCAGCAGCAACAGCTCCGATTTGACCCCTAGCCTGGGAACCTCCATATGCCGCTGGTGCAGCCCTCAAAAGCAGAAAATAAAAATAAAAATAACATGGGTCCAGGAATAAGACCCAGCTGATTAAGCCGAAAACAAAGTGAACAAGCCAAGCACTTAGGGTGTAATCACTGCTCAGGAAGCCATTACTATTATAAGTTCTGTGCCTGATTTCACAGACAAGGCATCAGGAGGCTCAGAGAGGGTGAGACACTCCCCCAGAGCACACAGCCACGCAGCAAATTGTTGTAGTTGGAATTTCCACCTGGCTCTACCGGACTTCCCGTGCATGCCTGCCTCCCTCCCTGTCAGGGATCAGCCGTGACCCCCATTTTGTGAAGGGAGTGAGGAGCTAGTCACCAAGTAGCCAGGACCTTGCTTGTGCAGCTCCCATTCCCCCCGCCGGCCCAAGGGCAGCCACTCACCAGCAGAGCTGGCGTGTTGATGTCCACAGGCTCGATAACAGTAAACACCTTCCTTGTGCGGCGGGCAGGAACCCAGGGACGGTGCAGGGTGGCTTTGATGCAGTATCTGACACTGCCATGTTTGCCTTCAAACGAAGTTACTAGAGTCCTGGGTGGGCGGGGAGGGAAGGGGCTTCAGGGAGCCAGCTCCAGACACCCAGCTGGAGGATTCCCAAAGACTCAGGGCGATGAGAGACGCAAAACACTTCAGACCCCTCCCCAGACCTCGAGCAGCGGCGTCCCAAAGCCGGAAGGAGCTGCAGGCTAAGGGACCCCCACCCTCACCATGACTTACGGTGGCAGCTGAAAGCTGAATGGGAACTCATGGCGCCCAGGAGGTAGTGTCGTTATCTCTCCGGTGTCTGCAGGTAGGAGCAAGAGAGAGAGGAAAGCTCTGCTCAGTGGCTGCGCGGAGCTCCCGGAGCCCCGGAGCGCGCGCAGCACGCGCGGCGCAGGGATCCCCGCCTGGTACCTGGTGCGAGCAGCGTGGCGCGGTGGTTCACAAACTCCACGCGCTCACTGTAGCTTTGTGTGTACGCGGAGCTCGAGCCCGCGCTGCGTGACTCGGTCCAGTGCACGTGGGCGCGGCCTCGCGCGCGCAGCTTCAGGGTGCCCACGCGCACCGGGCCCGTCAGCTCCAGCAGCACCCGGCCGACCACTGCCTGGCCGCCGCTGAACACGGGCTCGGCGCCCGCGCTCGCACCATCCAGTTGCACCACGAACGCCTTCACCTTATCGAACAGCATCACGGTTGGGATGCGAACTCGCAGCGCGCGGTCCCTAGCCTCGAACCCGCGACACGGTGGCGCGGGGTGCCGACGCTGCAGCCTCAAGACACGAACTCGGAAGCGGCGCGCAAGCGCATTCGCCGACTCAGCCCGAAACTGCTCACAGCCTACGCTGGCGCCGCATTTATACGGCAGGGAGGGTGGGGCACGGCGCCAGCCCCACCCCCGGAAGGGAATACGCCAATGGGGCGCGACGAGAGGCGTGGTTCCGCCCTGGCGTGGAGCAAAATAACAAAAGCCCGGGTCGGAGGCCGGCTGCCCTCTGCTCTCGCTGATCCTGGGGTGAAACAAGCATCGCGGGACACAACGAATATCTGCCAGACTCCGCGTATAAAGAGAAAAAACTGAGGCCCGGAGGCGGGACCTGGGCCTGAGGTCGCCCAACGAGAGCATTCTGTTGGCTTAGTTATCATCAATCGGCCGCCAGTTGCAGACGTGACTAGATGCACATTCAGCCCAAGCTTAGAGAGGTGCAAAACGGCCTGGGCCCAATCGAGGCCCCGAGAGCTTAGGACTAACTACCTCGGGCTTCAGTTCACCCGCTCTGTGCAATGACGGAAGGAGGAAGTGGATGGGGCCTCCCTTCACTCGGGTGCCTGCTGCTCCCTCCTCTGGATTCGAAACTCACTAAGCTGGCTGACCTGGGCTAGTGACAGCCCCTTGGAGCTTGAGTTTCCACGTTTACAGAGCCAGAAGAAAATCAGTTCCAACCGCAGGGTTGTGCATGAATCATAGTGTAGCCCCTACTCGACCCGTCCCCGAGCCTCTCTCCCAGATCATCAGCTCACTCCTGACAACCAGTACTAGCAGCGCCTTAGCGCTTTTGCCCAAGCTGTTCCCACCACCCGGCTTTCCAACTTTTAACTACGGCCGACACCCCGCCCCCCTATCCCCCACCGCCACCCCCGGTCTCCGCCAACTCCTACTTGCCCTCCAGACCTAGTTCATCCCCTCACTGACAGAACCAAGTACCGGAGAAGCTCTTGGAATCCCCGGGCTCGGGGCAGCAGTGTGCCTTTGGGGGAGGTAACCTCTCTCTGGGCCCCCGTTTTCTCCGACAACCGCTAGTAGAATTTCTAAAGTCGGAGGCGGTTTGCTCCCCATCGGCGGAGCACCTGCGCCCTCTGGTGGCACGCGGATGCACTGCTGCTCGAACCCACCCTCTAACTTGGCCAGCCCCTTTAAGTCTGGCTTAGGCCACGCGGGGACCCTCCACCCGCCACCTCTCAGCACCCCTACGGGCCTCAGGTAGGAGGCCTCGGCATCCCTGGGGGGGCAGCTATAACTGGACACAGTCAGCCAGTGACAGGGGTCAGGACAGGCCGGAAGAGAGGGGTAGAGGCTGTCCACTCAGTGATCAGCCCGAGGGACTGCCTGGAGGAGGGGGCTCTGGGGCTGAAATAAGAGGTTGGGACTGTCTCTCGGGCCCAAGAGGAGCCTAAAAGGTGGAGAAGAGGCCATAAGCCCAGGAGGAGAGGGGGAATAAAGCGGGGATGGGAAGGCTCCTGCTGAGCCAGGGCCCTCGGTCCAGGTCACAGATGGGTCCCTGGAGGCCCAGAGAGGTCACACAGCAGGCCCACAAACTTCACCCCTCCAGTGTCTTCAGAAAGCTACCAGTGAGTGAGACCAGCCCCAGTCTCCCTCGAGTCACAGGGAAAGAGAAGTGCCTACAGGGCCCCTTCCTGCCTCGCCCCATGGCAGCTGCGCCCCAGTTTCCGTAGCTGGTCAGGCAGGCAAGCCCTCACACCTGGGTGCTGCTGGGACAAGGCTGCAAACCTGTATGCAAAGCATCTAATGTGTGCAGTGCTGGAGGGAAAACAAGGGGGGGTGCGGGCAGGGAGCAGAGTCTGGGCTGCTTCCTGCCTCCGCCCACTTTGCCAACGGGTATAGTGAGGTCTGCCTCCCCCGAGAGGGGGTGGTAAGGGCAGCCATCCTTCTCAACCTCACAGTACCGTAATGGGGCCGCAGACTTACTCCTTCGGTGGCCCCTGCTCTTTTTTTTTTTTTTTTTAACTTAATGCATTTTATTTCAATTACAGATGTACAAAAAAAATCATCACAAGTCAATTTGATAGATTTTGTGTCCCAAACCCACATCAGTGGCCCCTGCTCTGCTCCTGACTGGCTGTACGGCCTGAGGGTGGGGAACTCAAGTTCAGGGCGAGGGCCAGGTCCAAGACCTAAAACTGCCAGCGCAAGTCCCCTCCCTGCCTTGGAAGCATTCCTACCCTGTCGCGTGCAAACACCGCCAGAACCCCCAACCCAGCCAGGAGTCCTTCCTTCCAACCCTGGGAGAGAGCACTGGCTAGGTGACACGGGTGGCTTCTTTGGGAATTGGAGGTCCCAGGCCTGGGGCTAACGCGGCATCTTGGGACCCAGCGAAGATTTCCCATCTCCACCCAGGGATTCACCCAGAATCCATTTAGTGTGTGTGGTGGTGGTGGTGGTAGTGGGGTATCTCCACTGCAAAGCTCGAGGTCGAGGGCGTCCCGGCTCTGGGTGGGGGTGCACCCAGACCCAGGAAGGGATTCCTGGGGAAAGAGGGTTTTGGAAGCGGCTAGGTGGGTGGATGTCCCAGTAGGAGGAACAGGTCTCCACTTTATGAGGAGGATCATCCGACCGCATGGCCTCTAAGTCGAAAGGCTGGCTCCGGAGAGGGGCCCCCACTCGTCGGTAGGTAGAGGGTCCCGGGGTATCTTGGCTCTGGGGTGGTGGGGGTTCAGTGGCTCACCTCGGAGCAGCAGCTGCCGCCGCCGCAGGTACGTCTCGGCGGCCGCGTAGTCGCTGGAAACCGCGTTTATACCCACGCTTCGGCCCTCGAGCCAGTGCGTTGCCGCCCAGCCGCGGGCCGCCACCTCGAGCGCTCGCACCCGCAGCGGCGCGGCCGCCTCCAGCAGCACCCGGCCGCACAGCCGCTCGCCGCCGCGGTACGCGCCGCCCGGGCCCCGCGCCAGCTCCAGCGCGAAGCTGCGCACGCCCCCCGGGCACATGGCCAGGGCCGCGCAGCGCGGCGGGGACCACGCACCGGGCTCGGGCCCCTCGCGGAGGCCGGCCGCGCTGCTGCGGAGCGTCGCGGGTCCTGGTCGCCGCCGCTCGGTGGCCCCCAAGCTTTCTCCTTCTTCTACGAACTTGCGCCGGCGCCGCCGGCCGCGGGCCAGCGCGGAGCTGGCGGACTTCCTGATTCTCCGCGTCCGCCCCCGGGACGCGCCCCGGCCCCAGGGGACGTGCCACCCGCGTGCCGGTTCCGCTGACTTTGCCGTAGGCGCTGTTGAGTCAGAGGCGGGCGGGGGCGGATGTGGACGGGCGTGGGGTACCGGGCGCCTCCATCCTGTGTTCTCATTCGTCCCCAACCCGGCACCTTTGGACCGGGCGCCGCCCCAGCCTCCTCCCTGGTCTCCCTGCCACCATCTGGTTGGTCCCCGGACACACCAGACTCGGATCTGGCCTCTTGGCCTTTGCACTGGCTGTTTCGCTACTTGGAACGCCCGTCCACCCACCCTCGCCCAAATGTCACCTCCTCAGTCGTGCTCTGGACTTCTTTCTTTACGGAAATAGAGTCGCTGTGTTTGCGACTGCTGTGTGTTTACCGTGCTTCCTCCAGCAGCCTGGGTGCTCCCTGGGGTGAGCGCTGTGCCCTAGTCTCTGGCACCCGATCATACAGAAGAGGAAACCGAGGCTCCCAGAGGGGCCAACCACTGGCCAGAAGCACCCAGAGGTGGCAGGGTCTGGCTCGAACCCACATCCGATCACTGCCCAGCGACACCTCCCCAGCCACTCTTGCTCTTGGGCCCATGCTATCACCCCCAAACAGGTGCCGCACCCCCCCCCCGCCTTATCAGAGGCTGCCAGGGCCTGGGCCCTCAGCTGGGCCCAGATTAGCCTCCCTATCCACCCAGGGCCCAGCATCTGCCGAGTGCCTGGCGCCCCCACCCGACTCCAGCACTCTGAGCCCAAGGCCTGGGGGGACCTGATTCTATCTGGAGACTTGCCTTCCACCCCACCCCAGGAGGTCCCCTCTCACCCCAGGATCACCCCACTCTTCTCCCCAAGGAGAGCCCTCCACCAGTTACAGTCTTCTCTTTGACCTATAGAACCCCGCATTTAAACCCTGGCTCCCTACCCGCTCACTCTGTAGCCCCAGGCAGGTGACTTCACTTCTCTGAGCCTCCTGGTCCCTCCGCGGTCAGACTCTGAAGAAGAGGCGGTGTGATCATTAACATTACGTTGCCTGTATACAGCAGGTGCTCACTCCAGGCCCCTGACGACTGGATGGCCGTCCTCGCTCGTGTCACTCCCCCCCACTAGACTATGGGCCCTGCTGGGGCCTGGCTCATAGTGGGTGCTCCAGCAAAGCCAGTCGGAAGAATGTCCTGATTAACCTGCAGGCCAGAGCTGGGCCATGCCCTCTATTTTGTTTTTTCCTTTCAGGGCCATGCCCATGACGTATGGAGGTTCCCAGGCTAGGAGTCAAATTGGAGCTGCAGCTGCCGGCCTACACCACAGCCACAGGAACGCCAGATCTGAGCCGTGTGGGCAACCAACAACGTGGCGATGCCGGATCCTTAGCGCACTGAGCAAGGCGTGGTCTCGAACCTGCATCCTCATGGGTACTCTTCACGTTCTTAACGCTGAGCCACAATGAGAACTCCTAGACCATGGCTTCTGGAGGGTCCTTCTGTTGGGGCCAGCTGTCCTCAGGGGGTTGTCCCTGACTGGGCTCAGGCCCAGGGGTCTACCAGGCTAGGGCAGTGACGGCGATGGACTCACTGAGACCCCCACATCCTGTCTGGGCCCCGGGGTCGGGTGTCCACCTCCCATGTTTTGTGATTACGAGTGTGCCCCCAGCCACACAAGACAGGCAGCCGCTGGGTGGGTCCTGCTTTTATTTGGAGCTGGCAAGGACCCCTCTCCTGGCTGCTCCGCACCCACCAGGGGCCTGGGGAGAGCCGGGGGCCAGGGGACTAGAGGAAGCTCTGGGCTCCTGCAGCTCCAGTCAGGAAGGAAGCGGGTGGTCGGCGGCCCGCCCCTGCCCTGGCCTGTGGTCTGGCCCTGCCCTCTGCCCGGCCGGTCTCGGAGGGCCGCGGTGGGGCGGGCCCCGGTCCACTCAGCCCAACTCAGCTTCGGCTCCTTGAACTCCAAGAGGCGCCACTGTACAGGGCTTCCTGGATGGCATGGAGGTGGCGGCCACACGATGGCCAAGATTGAGGGGTCCGGTGGCAGGCAGGGCCGTCACCCGCAGTCTGAAGGGGCCACGGGCGGCCACCGGTGTGGGGAACTCCGAGTCCCCTGGTCCGAGGGGCCGGAGCCAGGCCGGGGAGGCAGGGGTGGTGGGGCCGGGCGTATGGCTTGGGCGATGAGGCCGGGGAGGGCCTGCAGGGAGGTGCCCAATGCATCCAGGCGGCTTTCGAGGGCAGCCAGGCGGACCTCCAGCTCCTCGTGCTGGGCGTGCAGTTCGGACATGAGGTCGTACATGACATTCTGGGTCTGCCGGAGACGGAGCGGGTGGGAGAGAGAGGAGAGGCCAGGTGAGAGCGAGGGAGGGGTGGGCACAGAGAGACGACAGAACCGCCCTGGTGGGGTGGGAGCCCACTAAGGGGACCCAAGTGACGGGCAAGTGGGAGGACACCCCAGCCCAGATGGAAGGAATGGTGGGAAAAGAGGCCAGGGGAGAGACAGGTTTGTTTTGGCTTTTTTTTTTTTTTTTTTGGCCATGCCTGGGGCATGTGGAAATTCCTGGGCCAGGGATTGAACCGGCATGGCAGTGACCCGAGCCATTGCAGTGACAATGCCGGATTCTTAACCTGCTGCACCATCAGGGAATTCTTGAAAGACAAGCCTCGAATGCCAGGCTCCGGGCCAGCAGATGAGGGGAAAGTCAAAGGAAATCCTGGGGCCAAGTGGATTTAACAGAGCAGCCTGGCGGGGATAAACGGGCCTCATGGCACATGAAGCCAGAGGGTGGTCTTGGATGATTCTGGGCCGATGTTGCTCCGGGCTGGGGACAAGGTCGAGGGGGAGAAGGCTCAGTTGTGAACTGTCGCCCGCTCCCCATGTTAGCCTGGAGAGGGAATGGGGGAGAGGGGGTGATGTGACCACCCCGAGGATCTGACCCAATCGCAGAGCAGGGAACAAACAGACACAGTTACTGTAACAGCAGGTGGCGGGGGCACCCCTGTCACCTTGCCTGCTCCCCCTAACCCAGCAAGCAGGGACTGGTTCTGCCAGTGTCCAGAGAGGCCCCCAGTCGCGGGGATGCGGTGTGTGTGGGGGGCATGCAGGGACCGCCCTCAGCGCAGACGCCATTCTGGCCACCAGGTGGCGCCAGAACGCCGCCCCGTGTCAGCCCAGCTCCGCGCAGACCAGACGGTCCAGAGGACCGCCGCTCACCTCCCCGCCCTGGGCCTCAGCTTGGAGGACTTAAGGGGCTGTGTCGCCCCTCACCCCCACCCCGGCTTCTCGTTCCGTGGGAGGGGGACAGGGCATCCACACCACAGCTCCTTCTTACCGCAGGGCGCCCGCAGCCTCTCCCTTCCAAGCCTCGACCCGGGCTGTGCCTTCCACCCGCTCCTGTCACTGCTTTGCTGACCTCATTCGGGGCTGAACACACGGCTCCGGGCCCCTCCGACGGGCAGAGACTGCCCCGCCCCCCCAGCCTGCCTCCTGCGGCCGCACAGTCCCCAGGGCCAGAGGATAACATCTGGAGGCATCCTACTCTTGTTGGCCCTCTCTGAGGTTTAATTTTAATTAAGTAATTAATTTTCGTCCTTTTTAGGGCCGCACCTGCGGCAGGTGGACGCTTCCCGGGCTGGGGGTTGCACTGGAGCTGCAGCCGCCGGTAACTACCCCACAGCCACCGCAGCCCTTGGGTCTGAGGTGCATCTGCAACCCAGGCCGCAGCTTACAGTAACGATGGATCCTTAACCCACTGAGCAAGGCCAGGCATTGAACCCCCTCCTCAGGGCTACTCGTTGGGTTCTTAACCCTCAGAGCCACAATGGGAAAGCCTAAATTTTATTTACGTATTTATCTATTTGTATGGCCACACCCAGGGGATATGGAAGTTCCTAGGCTAGGGGTTGAACGTGAACGGAAGCTGCAGCTGCTGGCCTACACCGCAGCCACAGCAAAGCCAGATCCCAGCCGCATCTGCGACCTACGCTGCTGTGGCAAAGGGAGTCCTTAACCCACTGAGCCACGATGGGAATTCCTAATTTTTTTTTAATTAGTACATGCATTTTTTGTTGTTGGAGAGTTACAGATTAAATCAGCAACCTTGGAAAGCACTCAGATTTAATGCTGGAAAACATTTTAACCTCATTAAATTTTTTAAAAATTTAGAAATTTAGAAACTCTCTAATCCAAAGCAAAGACTTACTTCAAGGGAGCTGTCGTTAAACATATTTTGAGGGGACCATTCTACTGTGATTACACGGTTTAAATAACTTTTAGAAATTCACATTTTAATCATGTAATGAAGTGTGATACAGATCACCCAAAACCATAATATTTAGTACTTGAGTTTTTCAAAGGCATTTCATAATGTATTTAGAACTCTAATCTCTTATGACATCAAATTAATTGTCTAAGGATTTTTCTGTTTGGGTTTTTTTTGGCCGCCCCGTGGCTTATGAAGTTCCTGGGCCAGGGATCAGATCTGAGCAGCGGTTGTGACCTGTGCCACAGCTGTGGCAAGGCTGGATCCTTTAACCCACTGCGCTGGGCCGAGGCTCGAATCTGCGTCCTGGTGCTGCACTGCGCCACAGCGGGAACTCCTGGCTAAGGATTTCTGTATGCACTTAGGATTATGCTCTTTCTACTACCAATTGAATTATTTCTTTGGGGTTCTAGAATATGTTTTTTCCTCTGTAATGCTCCCTTCCAAACTAAGTTTATGTACGTTAGTATTAAATTAAACTGCACTCTCTTGCTAATGATAAAGAGAGCGAGCCCAAAATGTCATGAGTATAAGATAGAAAAGGACTTAACATTTTCTAAAGATAACGTTAAATTAGGCTCAGAGGAGTTCCCGTTGTGGCTCAGTGGTGTTAATGAATCCGACTAGGAACCATGAGGTTGCGGGTTCGATCCCTGGCCTCGCTCAGTGGGTTAAGGATCCGGCGTTGCCGTTAGCTGTGGTGTGGGTTGCAGATGTGGCCCAGATCCCGCGTTGCTGTGGCTGTGGCGTAAGCCGGCAGCTACAGCTCCAATTAGACCCCTAGCCTGGGAACCTCCATGTGCTGCTTGATCAGGAGATGGAGCTAATTAGCAAAGTTCACACTCGAACTGTTTGTGAAACGTTCGCCACTGGTCACAGGGGAGTTCGGAATAGTGTGACAAATACTCTAAGAGTTTGCCCAACTGAAGTTTGGTCAGTTGATGTATCTTCTAGTGGATTAATAAAAAATGGGAAATAGATGGGACCTGACATTAGAACAAAGAGATTCATTTATAACACAAACCAATCGTAAAGAGCTCTTGCAATCAACTTTAATTTCCTGAAAGATGTTTAATTGCTATATAAATAAGCTTTCTCTTGATGCTATAATTTGAATTTCTATCTAGAGCAAATGAAACCTGATTGCCTCTGAAATTTTAGACATTCCTAAATATGAAAATACCGCTTCACCAATTTAGCCCACTAATTACATATCCTTATTAAAGCTATTTTATTAGCTATTAATTTTAAAAATTAGCTGCCAACATTAAGAAGTAAAGATTTTACACACAGATGGAGATTTCCAGCATCTATCTTCTTCTCTTTCTCTCTTTCTCCCTTTCTTTCTCTCTCTTTCTTTCTTTCTTTTTCTTTCTTTTTTTCTCTCCCTCCCTTCCTTCCTTCCTTCTCTCTCTTTCTTTCTTTCTTCTCTTTTTTTCTCTTTTGGCCACCTTTACAGCCTACGGAGCTCCTGGGCCAGGGATCAGATCCGAGCTGCAGTTGCACCTACACCGCAGTTGCGGCAATGCCAGATCCTTCACCCGCTGTGCTGGCTGGGGATAGAACCTGCGTCCTGGCACTGCAGAGATGCAGCCCATCCTATTGTGCCACAGCGGGAACTCCCCGGCATCTTTCTAACAGAGGCTCTGGTCACAGCTGACGCTGGCAGACAGGGCTCATGTCCCCTGATGGCTCACCTCCGCCCATGCTGCATTCCTTGCCCGAGTCACCTGTCTGGACGGTGCGCACCGGCACTGTCCCTCCCTCCCGGGCGGGGGCCGGGCTCTGTCCTTTACTGAACATCCCCCATCCTCCTCGGAGGGCGAACCAAGCCCTTCCGGCCCAGGGAGCAGCCCGGCCCACGCTGCCCCGCTTACCTTGGCCAGGTCTGCGAGTGTGTTGGTCTGATCGCTCAGTTTCCCCTGCTCGATCTTGACACTCCGGAGCCTGGGGGACAAGTGGGTGGGCGGGGCTGTGTGGTGGCCGCAGTGGGGCCAGGGATCTTTCATGCATCCACCCCACCCAGGGTCACCTCGTGGGAGGCACAGTGGGGATGAGGGGCGGGGAGTCAGCCTCCTTGCAGCCCATTCGCTCCCAGCATGCAGGGGGCAGCAGCGCCTGGGGGGAAGGTTTGCCGCCTCCCGCAGTACCCGCATGCGCTCGCCCCCAGCAGGTGACTTACTTCTGAGCTCTGGCAGGACCCGGGGGGAGCAGAGAGAAAACACAAGGCAATTTTAGTGTCAGCACAGCTGGGCGGCGCGTGCCCAGCCCTGCCTGCCTCCCGCATGCACCACTCCAGGGCCGGGCAGGGGTCGGGGCTGGGGGGGGGTCCGGACAGCAGGGGGGCCGCTGCCCTTGCTCTTGGGAGAGGTCCAGCCTCCAAGTGGGTAGATCAGCCCTCAGGGCCGTGTCCTCCCTCCGCCCCCTCCTTCCGGCAGCACCCACCCAGCAAATGCAACCACTTTCGGCCCTTCAGCCGCACTCTATGCCAGCCCGTGTCAAGCCCCCAGCCCTGGAGGTGGCATTGAGTCCCGAAAAGTAGGCCCACACCATTTACTGAGGGGGAAACTGGGGCTCAGAGGGTGCAAAGCCAGTGCCCACTGGCACCCCTGGCAAGATTCGAACCCGCACCTACCACTTGGCCTCTGAGACCCCGGTCCCCTGGACAGCTGCCTCTGGGGCGGGGTGGGGGGGTGGCCCAGTGTGTGTCCTCGCTCCTCGTCTCCACCCCGTCGGCAGCTCAAATGACCCAGGAAGACTGTTCCCAAAGGACCCTCCCCCTTATGGGTCCAAACTCAAGCCCTGCATGATGCTCGGGGAGGCCCCGCGGGGCCCGCCCATGCTGGGTGCTGCCCAGACCCCTGAGAGGACCCAGCCCTCGGTCTGGAGCAGTGGAGGTGGACGGAGACATCCCCGGCCCTGGAAGCTGGAAGTCTGGGGGTGCTGCCCTGGAGAGGAAACAGGGGCCACCAACACGGCTTCCCTGGGGAGTTTCCTTTTGTTTTTGGTTGTGACCATGGCATGTGGAAACTCCCAGGCCAAGGATCGAACCTGCACCACAGCAGCAACTAGAGCCACTGCAGTGGCCACAATGGATCCTTAACCCACTGAGCCAAACAGGAACCCCCAGGGAAGTCATTCTTGGCATTCCTAGAACCTTCCCATCGTGACTCAGTGGTAACAAACCCGACTAGTATCCATGAGGACATGGGTTCGATCTTGGAACTTCCATATGCCACGGGTGCAGCCCTAAAAAGCAAAAAAAAAAAAAAAGAAGAAGAAAAGGAAGTCCCACCCTCAGGATCTCAGAACACGACCTGATTCACAAAGACGGTCTTTGTAGATTTAACCAGGTTAAGTTAAGACAACTGGTGTCTTTTTTTTTTTTGGTCTTTTGCCTTTTCTAGGGCCGCACCCACGGCATATGGTGGTTGCCAGGCTAGGGGTCTAACAGGAGCTGTAGCCGCCGGCCTACGCCACAGCCACAGCAATGCGGGATCCGAGCCACAACCTACACCACAGGTCACGGCAACGCCGGATCCTTAACCCACTGAGCAAGGCCAGGGATCGAACCTGCAACCTCATGGTTCCTAGTCGGATTCGTTAACCACTGAGCCACGACGGGAACTCCGACAACTGGTGTCTTTATAAAAAGGGGGAAATCTGGACACAGACCCTCACAGAGGGAGGACCGTGTGAAGACGCAGAAAGGACACTTTAGGAGGCTGGGGGATCGGAGCGATGCTTCCAGAAGCCAAGGAGTGCCTGAGGCTCCTAAAGGCTAGGAACAAACCAGCCTTGATTTTGGACTTCTGGCCTCCAGAGCAGTGAGCTCATAAATTCTGTTTCTTGCTCCTTTTCAGGGCCACACCTGCGGCACGTGCAAGTTCCCGGGCTAGGGGCTGAACTGGAGCTTCAGCTGCCGGCCGACACCCCAGCCACAGCAACGCCAGATCAGAGCCACGCTTGTGATCTACGGCTTTTGGCAACACCGGATCCTTAACGCACGAGGCCAGGGATAGAACCAGCATCCTCACAGACGCCAGGTCGGGTTCTTAACCCACTGAGCCACAGTGGGAACTCCTCGTAAGTTCTGTTGTAGACCGCCCAGGTTGTGGTTCTTCGTTAAGGCAGCCCAAGGAGACGCAGACCCGCCCCCAGACCCACGCTAGGTTCCTCGGACCGTCCTCCCCGAGACCATTTCTTCCTTTTCACTGGCTGCTCATACAGTGTACCTGCAGACGGTACCTCCAGTCTCCCTGGCAACTGTGCGCCTTCCCATCTCCAGACTGTGCACACTCCTTGGTCTGCTTGCCCACCACCCAGTTTCCTACCCAAACCTCATCCACCCTTCAGGCCCTAGGTCACACTGGTCTGATGTCATCAGCTATTCTCATGAAGCCACTTGGGGGGGGGGGCGGTGCCGGGGGGACCTAAGGGTCAGGGAGACAGTCCTGCCCCAGAACAAAAGGGCACAGGTAACTCGCAGAGCAGGTGCCTTCTCCGCAGACCTGGCTCTCCTTAATTCCTGCCTTCCCACCTCCCCCTCAGAGCCCTTCTGGGACAGCTCCTGGGGCAAGGTCCAGGCCAGGGACATGTCTGTGGCCCCCACGCCTGGCACACCAGCTGGTGCAGGAAATCCTTGTGGATGATTGAATGAACATATCAAGGGTGCTAATAACAGCAATTATGCTAGTTCCCATTTTTCAGAAAATGCTGCGTGGCCGGCAGGAGGCAAGTTATCTGGTCACCCCAAGTGGGACCTACTCCATTCCTGGAGAAGAGGCCCGTTACCAGTGTCTCTACTTCACAGATAAGAAAATGAAGCTTGGAGTAACAGAGTCCCTTGCCCAGTCCGCACAGGTGGCAGAGACCAGACTGGGACCCAGGGGTCAGTAAGCATTGTTGGAGGGCCACCGAGGAAGTCCTTGGGGTCTCATGAGGAAACATGACAAACACCTGGGCACAGTGAGGTCAAGTAAGCAGGGTACCAACTCCTCGCCCTGCTTTTTAGGTGATGGGGAAGCAGAGGCCGGGAGCAAAGACTGGGGGTGCCATGTGTTACTGAGTGCTTGCTCTGCGCCAGAGACTTTGCCAGGCATTTCCACACATCATTCCATTTAGACCTGCGCACAGTCCTGTGACGCAGGAACTGATGGTGAGAAATCAATCCGATATAACAGTAAACACAATAAATGTAAATGGACTAAATGCTAGCAAAAAGACAAGGATGGTATAGTAAACACAATAAAAATACCTGGACTAAATTTTCTAACTACAAGACAAGGATGACAGGGGCTCAAGGAGACTTTCGGGGTGATGGATTTGTTCGTTGTCTTGACTGTGGTGATAGCTGCATCGGTGTACATGTATATTAACACTGATCAAACTCTACACTTTAAATAGGTGTCGTTGACTGTATGCCAACTATACCTTCATAAAGTTCTTCTTTAAAAAGAGGCAAAAGTGATTTGAAAGGACTAAAAAATTGAAGTCCAGCCAGCTGAGCTTCCTCTACCCTGGCCTGGTCTCCCAACGGTCATACTCCTTTACCCTCTGGTGCCCCAGGAGCCCAAGTCACACCCTGGGATCTCCCCCAAACCAGTTGCCCCAGCTGTCCCATTGTACCACTCACACTGGGGTTCTCTGTGCTGTCTCCCACCTCTGTTCCCCGTGGCTGACTCGGTGGCCTTCCTGGTTGTGCTAGTTCAGACCCCAACATTGTTTGCCTCACTGTCTGATTCACCAGCTCCTGAGTCTGATCTGGGAGTTCTTAGGGCAGGGATCCACCAGATTCACCTAGAGAAGCCCAACTGCACATGGAGTTTTCCAAGAAGTAAGAGATGGGAATGCATGGGATCATTTTGAAAAGTGCCTAAAAACACAGTTTTTGCTATTTTAAATCGGGTACCACGTTACTCAGCTCTACTTTATATCTGAGTGCCTAACCCGATAAAACGTGGAGCTCCTTAAATTCTAGACTGGGCACTGTCGCACACACTCTATAAATAGCCCCTGAGTATTGAACTGTAGCTGGTCTGAATAAAAATAGGCTCTAAGTGTAAACTACATACCAGACTTGGAAGACTTAGTACTAAAAACTTTCTAAAATATCTCATTAATGATTTTTATATTCATCACATTTCTAGATAAATTTGATTGGATAAGCACATTAAATTAATTTCACTTATTTTCTTTTCATCTTTCTTTTTTTTCCCCTTTTTTTGGCCATCCCACAGCATATGGAGCTCCCAGGTCAGGGATCAGATCTGAGCCACAGTTGCGACCGACCCTGCAGCTGCAACAGTGCCGGATCCTTAACCCCTGTGCCCAGTCAGACCGAACCTGCATCCCGGCGCTCCAGAGATGCTGCCCATTCTGTTGTGCCATGGCGGGAACTACAGAACATTTTAAATTATATATGTGGCTCATGTGATATTTCTCGTGGACAGGGACTGGCATCTTATGGTCTATAGGCCAAATCTGGACAAATGCGTGTTTTGGAAAATAAAGTTTTATGGGAGTATGGCAATACTCATTCATCTTTGCTACCTTCCTGCTATTACAGCAGAGTTGAGTGGTTGTGACAGAGACCTTTTGGGACACAAAGCCTGAAATAATCAATATCTGGTCCTTTACAGAAAAAGGTTGTCAACTTTGGCTGAAGAGTGGACTCATGAGGAACTTAAACTTGAGCTCATGCTTCATCCCAGACTCTACTGTAACTGGTGTTGGGTATGGCCTGCCTGTGGGATTTTTTTTTTTTTTTTGGCTGTGCCCACGGCATGTGGAAGTTCCCAGGCCAGGGATCAAACCTGTGCCACAGCAGTGATCTGAGCTGCTATAGTGACAATGCCAGATCCTTAACCCTCTGTGCTGCAAGGGAACTCCAAGAGCCAGTGGCATTTCAAAAAGCTCCCCCACCAGGTGACTCCAATGAGCAGCCAAAGATGAGAACCACTTAATTAAATAATTCTCAGGACAAAGGAACAGAGGAAATCATGTAACCTTTGATTACCCTGCATGATCACATGAACTAGGCCATAAATTTAATGGTGAGCTTCCTAGAAACCAAAGCAAAGAGGAAAAATTGCTTCAATGTCCAAGGGCTATTCTAGAGAATAAAATATGCTTCCTGACACTTATACTGGCTGGTCTGCATAATTTATCAGAGGCGACTGTCCTGGACAAGTACTGGGCCCATCACCTGTCCCCCTCTGATCATCCACCCTCCCACCCAACACAGAAGCTACAGGCCCCAACCAAGTGGCCATCCAGCCCAGGAATGGCACATCAGGAGGCCACAACAAGCTGCCTGGCCTAGTCTGAGGCCTCCTCCCGGGAGCCATGGCTGCCTCTGCGCCAGGCGGACACGGAAACATGAGTGGGAAAGGTGCTGGACTTACTGATGGATGGCTTGGAGGAACTTACGCTGGTGTTTCCGAACCCGGGCATGGTCTGGCTTCTTCACCAGCCTGGTATGTTTGTAGATGAGCCACGTCTCCCTGAGAACGTTAGCAGCGGCATTTTTAACCTGAGTCCAGAGACAGAACGGTACCTTAGCGTAGGCACAAAACTATAGGAGGCTCTGGAAACTCCTGGAAATGCCCCTCTGGGGTCCTGGGACTGTAGGGCGGAGCTGTGTGCGTGTCTGTGCTGTGTGTCTGTGTGTGTGTCCGTGTGTGTGTCTGTTCTATTGCAGAAAGCCTTATCAGTTCAGTAAATCTAGTTAATCTACCAAGACAATGTCATTATGTTTAATTTTGTAAGGAATACAATAGCACTCTCCTATTTTGGTGTTAGTTTTTCAATAAAGTTTTGATTATGGGCTTAAAAAAAAAAAACACAAGGCCGCACCCATGGCATATGGAAATTCCCAGGCTAGGGGTTGAATTGGATCTGTAGCTGCCAGCCTATGCCACAGCCACATCAGATCTGAGCCACATCTACAACCTACACCACAACTCACGGTAGTGCCAGATCCTTAATCCACTGAGTGAGGCCAAGGATCAAACCCACATCCTCATGGATACCAGTCAGATTCATAACCTACTGAGTCACATCAGGAACTCCTTTTTTTGCTTTTTAGGGCTGCACCTGCAGCATATGGAAGTTCCCAGGCTAGGGGTTGAATGGGAGCTGCAGCTGCTGGCCTACATGACAACCACAGCCACAGCAACTTGGGACCCAAACCACATCTGCTACCTACACTGCAGCTTGGAGCAATGCCAGCTCCTTAACTCACTGAGCTGGGTCAGGGATGGAACCCATATCCTCACAGATACTAGTTGGATTCTTAACATGCTGAGCCACAATGGGAATTCCCTATTTCTCTCTCTCTTTCTTTTTTATTTTTTTATTTTTTTGTCTTTTTGCCTTTTTATGTAGAGCCGCACCTGCGGCATGTGGAGGTTCCCAGGCTAGGGGTCTAACAGGAGCTGTAGCTGCTGGCCTTTGCCACAGCCACAGCAATGCAGGATCCGAGCCGCGTCTGCAACCTACACCACAGCTCACGGCAATGCCGGATCCTTAACCCACTGAGCGAGGCCAGGGATTGAACCCGCAACCTCATGGTTCCTAGTCAGATTCGTTAACCACTGAGCCACAAAGAGAACTCCTCTCTCATTTTTTTAAAAAAATTTTCTATCTTTTTTTAGGGCCACACCCGTGGCATATGGAGGGTCCCAGGCTAGGGATCCAATAGGAGCTGAAGCCGCTGGCCTACGCCACAGCCACAGCAACGTGGGATCCAAGCCGCGTCTGCGACCTACACCACAGCTCACAGCAACGCCTGTTCCTTAACTCATGGGGCAAGACCAGGGATCAAAGCCACGTCCTCACAGATACTAGTTGGGTTTGTTAACTGCTGATCCACGACGGGACCTCCTTATTTTTTAAATTTATTTTCACATTTTATTTACTTATTTTTTGGCTGAGGCATGCAGCAGCTTGATATGGGATCTCAGTTCCCAGACCAGGGACTGAACCTGGGCCACAGTGGTAAAAACACTGAGTCCTAACCACTAGACAACCAGGAACGGCCTGCTCTCATTTTATTTTTTGTCTTTTTGCTTTTTTCTAGGGCCGCACCCGCAGCATATGGAGGTTCCCAGGCTAGGGGTCTAATAGGAAGTGTAGCCGCTGGCCTACACCACAGCCACAGCCATGCAGGATCTGAACCGCATCTGCGACCTACACCACAGTTCACGGCAACGCCGGATCCTTAACCCACTGAGCGAGGCCAGGGATCGAACCCGCAACCTCATGGTTCCTAGTCGGATTAGTTAACCACTGAGCCGCAACAGGAACTCCCCTCTCTCATTTTATACGTGGGAAAACAGAGGAACAGACCGACCTACCGAGGTCCTACAGTTTGTAAGCTGCACCTGGCTGCCCGGCCACAGAAGCCCTGCCTCTTGCAGAGTGGACACCTGTGGCCATCGCCCTGTCTCTGCACACAGCTCATGGGTGCTGTCACGGTCGCGCAGCCCAGGGCTGTTTGGGCACCTACTACACGTGGGAAATAAGCTGGGAAAGGTCTGCCCTTGAGGACTGGGAGGAGAGGAGGCTGGGACGGGGGGCTGGCGTCCTCACCCGCTTGGCGAGCTGCGTGTCCATCATGAAGTTGTGCACGTGTTTCTCCGCCTTGGTGAGCTCCAGCTTCCGGGCCACCACGGCCACCACGAGCGCCGTGCAGCCGGCCCCCTGCAGGAAGAGGGCAAGGCGTGCGTCGGGGTCCACGCCAGACAGGTCACAAGTGGGACGCCCTCCCTCCTCCAGGAAGCCTGCCTGGGTTCCCCCTTCACCTCTGTCCTCCAAGCCTGCGGCCCTGGCAGAGCTCCCCCACCCCGCCGCCCCTGCTGAGTTTGCCGACTCCCAGCCCTGCTGGCTTGACACCCATCGAATGTCCAGGGAGCCTGTGCCGCAGACTCGTTCCTGTGACTCCTGACCACCGCAGGGAAGGCGGACCGCTCTCATCCCCACGGGCAGAGGGGGGAACGCGAGGCTCGAAGATAAGAAAAGGGGCAAGAAACACGTGGGGGACCTCTGAGAGAGAGGGCAGGAGTGAGGACCCAAGGTGAAGGGCAAGGCTGAGAGATGGGGGAGGGGCAACAGACGGTGAAGCAGGAGCGGGGAGGGGAGATGGGGGGCGCTCTGCCACTGAGCCAGGGAGCCCGGAGCAACCGGGGTGTCATCAGCCCAGGAGGGGCTGGGGAACAGGTAGCAAGGGCCGGCGAGGGAGGCTGGAAGGTGGCTCCTTGCCTGCGCCGAGACTGTCCCCTGCACCTCACCAGCCTGCCACTGCCTCCTGCGGCTACAGCGCGGGATGGAAGGAAGAAAGAGATCTGCGCCGGGCCTCTGGGGCCCCGGGAAGCAGCTGCTTTTTCTAATGGATGGAGGGAAACATCTATGGAGGAAGGCTGGACAAGGGCTGGAGACGCCACTGAACCGACCCTGGCAGGTTGGGCATAAAGTCACCCCTGAGGAAACCCGGTTAAGTGTTCCTGGCCAAGATGTGGGTCCTGGGAGGACGCAGGAGTCTGTGGTCAAGAAAAGCCTTGTCGCGGAGTTCCCATCGTGGCTCAGTGGTTAATGAATCCGATTAGGAACCACGAGGTCGCGGGTTCGATCCCTGGCCTCGCCCAGGGGGTTAAGGATCCGGTGTTGCCGTGAGCTGTGGTGTAGGTTGCAGACGCGGCTCGGATCCTGCGTTGCTGTGGCTGTGGTGAAGGCCGGCGGCTACAGCTCCCATTGGATCCCTAGCCTGGGAACCTCCATATGTCACGGGTGCGGCCCTAGAAAAGGCAAAAAAAAAAAAGAGAGAGAGAGAGAGAAGGCACCAGGTGGCAAAGGTTGCCCACAAAAGCAGACTCGAGCAGTCTTTTTGTGGCCGTGCCTGCGGCAGGGAGACAGTCTGCACCACAGCAGTAGCCAGAGCCCACACAGTAACAGTACCAGATCCTTAACCCTCCAAGTCACCAGGGAACTCTGAGAAGTGTTTAGGGAAGATGGGGTGCTGCCTGGGCCTATGAAGTCACACAAGCCAAACCCTACAGGCTCAGTGGCGGGTGCTCGGGACGCCCTCCTAATCAAGCAAGGATGGGGGACGGGGCTGGGAACTTGAGGCAGTTTCGCTGTTAAGCTGGGTATTATGGCTCAGAGGGTACTGACTGGGTACCTGAGGCATTCTAGGCATTTCCCATAAATAAAGGGACTCAGTCCACTGCAAGAAGCAGGGGGAATGGGCAACTGGTTACAGCTGGGGAAACAGGCACAGAAGCATCAAGCCCCTGGCCCTGGATCCAAGCAAGGGCTGGGAATCAAGCAGGCTTCGGAGCCTAAAGTGGCAACGATGACTCTTGGTTCAGAGTGGACCACAGCATCTGGCCTGGCGGGCACAGCGCGAGCTGCGTATCTTGGGCTGGAAGACCCCAAGAGGAGATGACCTCAGGAGGTCTGAGGGTGTGGGTTCCCTGTCACATCAGAAGGTGGCGGAGGGAGGGGCTGACACTGAGCGCTCAAGATGGAGCGAGCTCCCCATCATCTGGGGGAGTGCAAGGGCCCTCGCCCTTTACCATGATGCCGGTGAGCAGGCACACGCCCTTCCCGCAGTAGGTGTGGGGCACCATGTCGCCGTAGCCGATGGAGAGGAAGGTAATGGAGATGAGCCACATGGCCCCCAGGAAGTTGCTGGTCACTTCCTGCTTGTCGTGGTACCTGCAAGGGGAGCCGGAGAGCCCCCAGTCAGTCCTCGCTGGTCCCTCTGCCTTCATCACACCCCCCGCGGGGCAGCGCTGGGAAGCTGATCACTTTGGGGGCTCACAGGGACTGAGGTGCCACTCTGGGGCGGGGCGGGGGTACGGTTAGCGCCCGGGGCCAGCCCTGTGGTCCTCCTGAGGGTGCTGCAGGGCAAAGGGCACCCACACCACCCCCCCAGCACCCCTTCCAAACTCCTCCTTTTGCCCGACCCCCAAGCTGCTGGTTTGGGGGCAGAGAGGGGCCACATGTGTCCATGCATGTGCACACGGTCCGCCTCCCAAAGACACACACACACGCACACACACAGACAGAGGCGAACACGGTGGCCACGGGCGCCAGAAGCGGCAGGAAGTAAAGGCGAGGAATCGGGTCAGACGCCAGGAAGAACTTCCCCAGCGAGCAGGGCCCCGAGGAAGACTCTGCGGGGGGAGAGGAGGCTGGAGGACCTCGCCCTGGGGCTCCGGAGCAGAAGGGAAGTCACCACGGAAGGGCGGCACCCGTCGCCCCAACCTCGGGCCTGGGGTTCTGGGGTTCAAGAGGCCCGGCACTCAGCTTCTGTCTTGCAAGGGGACAGACCCCAAGGCCTTGCCAAAGGACGTGATTTTTATCCTGATCACAGCCGGTTCTGGGCCCCTGGCCATACGGGGCTACAAACCGGTTCCACCTATGGTCAGCCCAGCCTGGGGCGGGCGGGTGTGTGTGTGTGTGTGTATGTGTGTGTGTGTGTGTGTGTGGTGCTGAAGAGTTGGTTCTCTGGGTCGGAGGGCGGCTTGAGATTCTGCTCCAGCCCAGCCCCCGTCCGCAAAGCCCCTCCAGCTCAGGGAGGTTGGGGAGCTCATGCCAGCTGACCCCCCTCCTTCCGAGGCCGCAGGTGCAGGGCGGGGTGGGGGTGGGGAGGAGGGCTGGGGGGCAGGGATGGGAGGGGATCAGAACCCGCGAGGTGGAAGGAGGGATAGAGCTCTGCGCAGTAGACCCGGGGTTTGGGACTCCCTGGCCGACAACGGCTTCCAGGCTGCCCACTGGATGAGGGGGAGCGGGGACTGAACCCCATCTTTTATTGGAGCCTCAAGCTGCACCGGCTTCTGACTTTCAGGAGACCTGCGCCCCACACTCAGGAGGCAGGAGGAGAGGGGGACCCGCCAGCTATCAGCCATGGGTCGGGGAGGCTCCAGGCCCGGCGGACGCTAACAGGACCACCTACGACCAGGAGTGGGGGACATGCGGGAGGTGGGGTGGGACGGAGACGTAAGGGGGGGAGCGAGGCAGGCGAGGGGGTGTCAAGCAGTGTCACAGGGCTCAGAATTTAGGATTGGCTGCCCCCCTCCCCCCGGCCCTGCCACGTGCCCCGTCCTCTCCAGGCGACCCTGCAATGACCCAGCCTGGCCCTCGGAGACACCCGAGGCAGGGAGCCTCTCCCACTCCCCAGACCCCAGGCCTGAGGTCTGTGGGAACTAGCATGAGGGGCGCATCGGGGGCCCAAGGAGTCCCCGTGTGATCCTCAGACGGTCAGACGGGAAGAGCTGTGACCCATGCCCCGTGAACCCCACATCAGGCTGAGGCAGGGGCCGTAGAGCAGGTTCTCGAAGGGGTGAGGACTGGAGTTCTGAGGGTGGGTCCGCCCGGGGACCCCTCCCAGAAGGGCACCCCCATGCCCTGAGAGGCCTGATGGGGCTGCTCTTTCTCCCGGGACCCCCTGGGCTGGGCCCTCAGAGATGTCCCTTTGCCCCTCAGAGCCTCAGTTTCCTCATCCATAAGCTGGGCTGACAGCCCTGCCCCTTCCGAGGCTGTTCAGAACAAAACCCCGTCTAGAGCGGGGGTCTTAAAAGCGGGGGACAGTTTTCATTTGCCCCAGACCCGCTTAACTCTGCACAAGAGCTGTTGGAGACCCCCCGGAGGCCAGCTGTCCCAACAAGGCACCAGCGCCAGGCTCTGCCCCTTCCAGTCCCGTTCCCCGCCCTGGAGACGAGGACTCAGGATGTCAAGAGCACGTGGCCCGAGAGCGGCCTGCCTTCCGCCACCCTGGCCTTGACCCCAGACCCACCTGCCTGGCTGAACCGTGGGCTCTGGGCCGGTCATGCCCCCACCCTCGACCCCCGCCGGCCTCACCTCCCCACTCCCTCCCCTTATGGCAGCTGATCTTAAATTCCTGGTGGGCAGGGCAGCAGCCAGCTCTGCACACACAGCTCGGCTGAGGGTAGGACTCACATGTTTTCCCTACAGTCCGGCGGGGCGGGCAGAGGGGAGAAGGAAAGCAGGTTAAATCGTGGGGGCGGGGGAGACAGGCGGATGGAGGGGCTCCCTCTTCCTGCGGCCTCCACCCCCCTGGGCTCGAGGTCAGAAGTCGGGCCAGGGGAGGGGCCCCAGGGGAGGGGCTGGGGCCGGGGGTGACAGGGGACACAGGGCTGGAGTCCCAGGGATGAGGAAGCTGCCTAGGAGGGAGAGTCAGTGAGGCCAGGAACCGGGGGTGGGGTTCCACCAGGATCAGGGGTCACGGGCACGGAGCGATGGCTGGGGCAGACCCGGATCTCTGACGTCACGGGCGGGTGTGGGGTTCACCAGGGTCAGGGGTCACGGGCACGGAGCGACGGCTGGAGGAGCCCTGGGTAATGGGTGGGCATGAGTGTCCCGGGGGTCAGGGCTCAGGGGAGCTGGGGCCGCACCTCTCGCAGACCCGCACGGTCCAGGCCGCGATGATCCAGGAGGAGATGCTGAAGACGAGGAGCACGGTGCCCGGGCATATGGTCATGAGCGTCTTCATGACGAAGCGCGTGTTGAAGGTGATCTTGTTGAGCGCGCCGATGCTACGGCTCGAGGCGTCCGTGAAGATCTTGCTGTGCAGCAGCATGACGCGGCCCAGCAGGTAGAGGCGCAGGAACATGGGCACGGACAGCAGCACGTCCACGTCGGCCTCGGCCGCCGACGGCGCATACGTGAAGGCCAGCCGCGCCGTCCACGTGAAGCGGTAGTGGCCCGGCACCGGGTGGATGGCGCACACGGCCAGCTCCAGCGAGATGAGGAAGACGCGCTCGCAGGTCATGGCAATGCGCCAGTCGTCCGCCCCATTGTCCACCATGAACAGCTGCGGAGGTCAGGCGGGATGGCCGCGCGGGTCTCAGAGCGAGACCCCCCCGGCCCGAGACCCCATCGGCTTTTTTACGAGAAACGTCGCCTCCTATAGGCGCAGCTCCCGGGGTCTTGGGGTCGGCCACAGTTCACACCAAACACGGCACAGGTATTTTTCCCCCGCAAGGCAGACGCCAAATGACCCATGACCCAGCCATCCCGCTCCCAGGTGTCTAGGCAGGAGAGGTGAGAACAGCCGTTCCGGAGTTCCCGTTGTGGCTCAGTGGGGTAAGAACCCGATGAGCACCCCTGAGGATGCGGGTTCGATCCCTGGCCTCGCTCAGTGGGTTAAGGATCCGGTGTTGCCGCAAGCTGCGGCGTAGGTCACAGACGTGGCTGGGATCTGGCATTGCAGCGGTGGTGGCGTAGGCCGGCGGCTACAGCTGCGATTTGATCCCTAGCCCGGGAACCTCCATATGCCACAGGTGGGGCCTTAAAATCCAAAAAAAAAAATTTTTAATTAAATTGAATAAACAAAAACAAACAAAAAACCCAGCCGTTTAAACACATCCTTGAATGTGCCCAGTCACAGAAGCTCTGTTCACAGTCGCCCAAAGTGGAAACAGCCCAAAGGTGCATCGGCACCTGAACGGATGATCAGAATGTGGTCTCTCCACACAACGGAACATTGATTCCTCAGCCGTGAAGAGGACCACAGCCCTGACGCAGGCCACAACGTGGATGAACCTTGAAAACATTACGTTGAGCGCGAGGAGGCAGTCACCAAAGGCCACCGCCTAGGGCCGAGGGGGCAGCGCTGCCACCCCAGGGGGCCTGGAAGGTGGGGCGTCCGGCCAGCGATGATCAATCTCCAGCCTTCAGACCTAATGGAATTTGCCGAGCTCGGTCTGAGACAAGCTCAGGACCCCGCTGCTCCTTCTCCTCTTTCACTTTTATCCCTTTTGGAACCGGGAGGTCTGTCTAGTCCATGCTCGTCCAACCACTGCATTTTGGGTTTTTTTCTGGGGGGGGGGGCATCTTTTTGCCTTATCTAGGGCCGCACCCGCGGCATGTGGAGGTTCCCAGGCTAGGGGTCTAACAGGAGCTGTAGCCACCAGCCTTCGCCGCAGCCACAGCAACGCAGGATCCGAGCCGCGTCTGCAACCTATACCACAGCTCACGGCAACGCCAGATCCTTAACCCACTGAGCAAGGCCAGGGATTGAACCCGCAACCTCATGGTTCCTAGTCGGATTCGTTAACCACTGAGCCATGATGGGTACTCCCCACTACTGCATTTTGGAAGCACACGACTTGTCTCGTTCACAGACGGAGGGGAACCTGGTCTCAGGAGGCATCCTACTTCAAGCCTCACCCATACTGGATCAAGATGACATTTATTTATTTATTTGGCCACGCCCACAACACACAGAGGTTCTCAGGCCAGGGTCGAACCCTGTGTCACAGCAGCAAGCCGAGCCACTGCAGTGACAACGCCAGATACTTAACTCCCTGAACCTCACACCAACTCCTGGACTGAGATGATATTTATTCACCTGCTTTTTGGCCACATCTGCAGCATGGGTAAGCTCTCGGGTCCGGGAGCCAACCCGCTGCTGCAGCTACCAACGCCAGAACCTGCATCTGCTGCGCCACAAGAAAACGCTCAATTTGGAGGATCTTTAAATTAGACTTTGGGGGAGTTCCCTTCATGGCGCAGCAGGAACGAATCCGACTAGTAACCATGAGGTTCCGGGTTCGATCCCTGGCCTCGCTCGGTGGATTAAGGATCCGGCGTTGCCATGAGCTGCGGTGCAGGTCACAGACGCGACTCAGATCTGGCATTGCTGTGGCCATGGCGTAGGCCGGCAGCTGTAGCTCCGATTAGACCCCTAGCCCAGGAAGCACCATATGCCGTTGAGTGTGGCCCTGAAAAGCAAAACAACAAAAATAAAATACAAAATACAATAAGTAAATTAGACTTTGGAATTCAGAGTTGATGCTGGAATGGGTTAAGACTCTGTGAGCTGTTGGGATGGGATGGATGCATTCTGCGTGGGAGAAGGACGTGGATTTGGCAGGCAGGCCAGAGGGTGGGGTGTCAGGAATGGAACTGAGTCCCCTCAAAATTCATCTGTAGACATCCTCGCCCCCAGAATGACTGTTTTTGGAGATAGAGCCTATAAAGAGGTAATGAAGGCTATTAAGGGTAGGGCCCCGATCCTACAGGACCGGTGTCCTTATGAGAAAAGAGACACCACCCTGGGGTATGTAAGCAAAGAGCAAAGCCCGTGTGAGGACACAGCGCAGCCGTCTGCAAGCCCAGGAGAGAGAGGCCTCAGGAGAAACCAGTCCTGCCAGCACCTACTCTTGGACTTCCAGCCTCCAGAACCACGAGAGAACAGGTTTCTGCGGTTTAAGCCGCTCAGTGGTGGTGCTAAAACATACAGTGCTTTCCTTCCTTTTTCTTTGCTTGTTTGAATCACATTCCACTGCATGGATGGACTACATTTTGTTCATCCAAACGTCAGTGGATGCACCTGGGGTCGTTTCCACTTTTTGGCGAGTGTGAATAATGCCGCTCCGAACACACGTGTGCAAGTTTTTGTACACGTAGTTTGTCGGCTCCCCTGGGTGTATCGCTAGGAGCGGAATTGCTAGGTCACATGGCGAGTGTTCAGGGACTGGCCAGACCGTGGTCCCCAGCTGTACCTTCAGAATGGCTTCGTTCTAGTTCAGGGGTCACTTCTCCCTACCCCCCCACCCTGAGCCAGATGGAAAACCCCTCCTGTGTGCCAGACCCTGGCTGTCCCCTTATAAGTCTACACATAGTGTAACCCAGGCAGGATCCTCCTATGCCGCCGTCTCCTACCAGCTGTGGTTCCTTGAGGTCACGAGTCAAAGGCCAGGGTCAGAAGTCAGATCTGACACACTTGGGTGTCCCCAAGCCCCGGTGCCCACTGTGGTAAAGGCCTGACTGACAAGCCCTGAGCTGAGCTCTCCGGGGGCCTGACCAGGTTTTCAGGAATCCCTGAAACGGGAGAACAAACTCCCCGGCACACGATAAGTCTTTCAAACCCAGGATCCTACGGAAGAGGAAAAGGGGCCTGGTGCTGCAAACACTGGACCCCTCAGCTCCAAAACCTCAGGGGACCCCCGAGCTGCAAAAACGCACCTGTGCGCCAGAACCCCGGCCCCCTTCCTGCTCCTTCCCCTTTCTCCTTCCTCACCAAATAATCAATGAAAGTTAAAACGAGGATATGCATTCCAAGGAAAGTTGGAATGATCTAAACGATGTGTCTCCATGGAGGCCTTTTTTTTTTTCTTCTATAACCTTGCTACTGATGTTTTTATGTTTTAGAGAGCTGGGGTCCCGGGTGACTGCTGGGGGGGCGGGGCGGAGTTGGGGAGCTGTTCCAACCCCACTGAGCACTGACCTGGATCTCCCGGGCGTGGTAGAGGACAACCAGGCCCAGCAGGATGACGGTGGAGAGGCTGATGAGGCATTTGAGTGCAAAAGAGTACAGGGACTCCTGAGCAAAGAGAGAGCAGAGGGCAGAAGAGATGCTGGGGGCACGCGGGGGGGTGGGGGGGGTGCAGGCAGCCCTCCTGATCCCCTCCAGCAGCCGACCTGGCCGCTTCTCTCAGGAAGTGATGCTTCTATCCTTAGCCCTTAGACCTGGGCTGACAGCAAGGTGTGCTGAGCGCTTCAGTTTGTAAGGCCTGGCCTCACACGGGTACAGCACTTTACTGTTTATAAAACCTGGCCTCAGGCAGACACAGCGCTTCACAGCCTACAGGCTGACACGGCTCTGATCGCTCCCCATCCTCACCTGCACTTGGGGCCCTGTGATCAGGCTCAGAACTTGGCCCTGACCGCTCTGGAAAGGGGGCGTGCTCTTCCTGCTGCTCCTCTGCGCAGCCCCCGCTAGCTGCATCCGGGACCTTGATCCGCAAGGCCGCCACCTCGCCACCCTCAGCCCAGGGGCAGCCCCCCGGTGCAGGGCAGAGCGAATGGGGTGGAGCCCCCTGCCCTCGCCTGCGGTGTCCCCGTCGCCCCCAGGGAATGGACACAGCGGGAAGCTCAGGGCCCCCAGCTTCCCACCTCCAGGGTCTCCTCGGCATCCCCCGCACCCGCTGCCACCAGGGCTGATGTGGCCCCTGACCCCACGCCCAGGGGCCCTCGGGGAGGCCGGCAAGCCCAGCAGCTCTCTGGGGTGCCAGGCGGAAGGGCTGCGCCTACCTTGGTGTAGACTCCCCAGGACAGCTCCGTCTCCGTCACCATGACAACAATGCCGAACATGCCAAAGATGAGGGCGTAGTCGCTGAGGCGCTTCCGCTTCTCAAAGAGGGCCCGGCGGTGGCCCAGGCGGTGGCCGACGCTGGGGGGCTTCCCTGAGCCCCCCTGCTGGCCCGCCTCATCTTCCTCCTCATCTTCCTCTTCATCCTGGTCCTGGGGCAGCCCCCGGGGGCTGCTGGGCGAGGGCTGGGCTGGCTCACTCTTAGCCACCACCACCTGGATGCCTGGGCCATTCGGAGGCTGCGGGGGGCGGCCAGCCTCGGGGTCCGGAGGGTCTCGGGCCAAGGCGCCCAGCCCGCCACCCAGCGGCCGCCCCCCACAGCAATTGTGTCTGTGGCTGGTCATGACTATGTGGGTGCTGGGGTTGGGCTTGCTGCCGGCCGCCCGGGGCCTGGCATGGCTCAGGGACTGGACTCCCGCACTGACCTGCAGGGCACAGGGGACATGGTCACGTCAAGGACTTGCCGGCCGACCAGAGGGCTAGGGACCACCCACCCGCAGAACATTCTGAAGCTGGAGAGGCCATGAACCCATTGCAGTTGACATAAAGATTGGGCGCCCCAGAAACCTCCAGGTCAGCCTACATCCCTTCCCTGCTCAAAACCTTCCCGTGGCTCTCTAGTGCCATTGCATTAAAGCCCAGTTCCTGGAGTTCCCATCTTGGTGCAGAGGAAACGAATCCGACTAGGAACCATGAGGTTGCGGGTTCGATTCCCGGCCTCGCTCAGTGTGTCAAGGATCCAGCGTTGCCGTGAACTGTGGTGTAGGTCGCAGACGCGGCTTGGATCCCGCGTTGCTGTGGCTGTGGCTACAGCTGCACTTAGACCCCTAGCCTGAGAAACTCCATATGCTGCGGGTGCGGCCCTAAAAAGACAAAAAAAAAAAAAATACAAAACTCAGCTCCTCACCGTGGCCAAGAGGCCTCTGTGGCCTAGCTCCCACCCACCTTATCTTTCTCACTTGCCCCAGAGTCATTCCCTTCCAGCCACACTGGCCTCCCCACTACCAGATCCCAATAAGCTTGGTCCTAGATCAGAGTTCCCTTGTGGCACAGTGGGCTAAGGACCTGGCATCGTCACCACGGCACCTCAGGTCACTGCCATGGCGTGCGTTCACTCCCTAGCACGGGAACTTTCAAATGCTGCAGGCAGAGTTCCTGTCGTGGCACAGTGGTTAACGAATCCGACTAGGAACCATGAGGTTGCGCGTTCGATCCCTGGCCTTGCTCAGTGGGTTAACGATCTGGCATTGCCGTGAGTTGTGGTGTAGGTCACAGACGTGGATTGGATCCCACGTTGCTGTGGCTGCGGCGTAGGCCAGTGACTACAGCTCTGATTAGACCTCTAGCCTGGGAACCTCCACATGCCGTGGTACGGCCCTAAAATGACAAAAGGCAAAAAAAATAAAAATAAAAAAATAAAATGCTGCGGGCGCAGCCAAGAAAAGAAGAAAAAAGAAAAAAGCTTGATCCTGTCTTGGGGCCTTTGCACCTGCTGTGCCCTCCGCCTGAACACTCTCCAACCAGACCTTTGCCCACTGATGTCCTGCGTCTCTAAGTACCTAGAACAACGTCCAGCATATAGGGGACACTCAGTAAACACTTCTGAATGCTTCACGAGGGAAGCTGCTGTCTGGTTGGCCTGGGAGGACTAAAGCCTGTGTCAGTGAGCAGCCAGGAGGTGGATCCGATCCAGGCTTGTCTCCTTCTGAGCTTTAGGCACTTGGAGAAATTAATCTCCTTCTACTGAGTCTCCAGTTCCTCCTGCAGAGTTGCTCTAAGGCCTGAACACACTTATGCAGTCACAGGGTATGGCCCAGGCGGGAGGGGGCGCGGAGAGCGGGAGCTTAGGGACAGTGGCTGTGGCTATGAGACCCTTGGCTCTCTTTTGCCTGGATGGAGGGAGCCCTGTGATCTCTAAAAAGATCCCAGGACCGAAGCAGAGATCCAGGATCGAACTTGTAAGAGCCCAGAACGGATGCTCCAGGGCCTTGGGAGACGTCTTGGCCCAGTCCCGTGAGCTGTGGCCCGATTCAGTTTCCCCACCGAGGAACCTGGCTACCGAGGAGCAGACGGTCCGATTGGCCCCGATGTCCTCAGACTCTGCTCCTGCACAGGGCCGTGTCCCGTGGCATCACACACAAGAGCAAGGACCTTGGAGACTGGGACACGCACGTGACGAAGCTGCCAGGAGTCCAGTCTCCTGGGTCCTCACTTGCCAGGCTCTCCCCTCCCCCCTCCTCGCATGGAGTCCTTGCTGCCACCACAGCCCGTGTGCACCTACCTCAGACCGCGCCTCGGGCTCCATCTTTCACCCAGATTCCCTCCTTAATCCTCATAATACCCCCCAAGAAGCGGGCTCCTGGGATTTGGCCCACTGTACAGATGGGGAAACTGAGGTACCATGCAGCGAAGAGACCATCTCCTTATGAGGCAGATCCTGGACCAGGCTGCCTTATGGGATCCTCCTGACAAGCCCGGCAGCAGTGGAATGGGAGCCAAGTGTTGTCACCAACCCAGCATGTGCGCTGGGAACCCAGGAGAGGAGGCTGTGGGCACAGACGGGACCCCTCTCTGGCCTTGAAGCCGCGCTCTGGTGGGTGACAGACTCAGAAAGTACCACATCAGGACATGCCAAGATGAACGTGTGGCCAGGCGGGACACAAGGGAGCTTGGCCAGGGCACCACTGTAGGAATTGCAAGGCCACCCGTGCCCTTGTCTGGTGCCCCCACCTCCCAGACAGTATCCGTCCCACTCACTACGCGTCCCCAGACGAGGGTGCCAGCACACAGTAGGACCACACGAAACAGGAGTCTAGAACATGGCCCAATCCCATCCATCACAGCAGCCAGGTCACAGCCACCTGTGACCTGACGCTTCATAGTTTATAAGGGCTGGCCTCAAGGGGACCCGGTCCATCACATTTTTTTTTTTTCCTCTTTAGGGCCTCACCCGCGGCATATGGAGGTCCCCAGGCTAGGGGTGGAATCGGAGCTGCAGCTGCCGGCCTACATCACAGCCACAGCAACGCAGGATCCGAGCCACATCTGTGACCCACACCACAACTCACAGCAACACCAGATCCTTAACCCACATCACATTTTATACGGGCTGGTCTCCTGCAGACCCAGCATGTCACGGTTTATAAATCCAACCTTGGCCCTGATCTTTCTTTGTCCTCACAAACACCCGAGTGCCACGCTCCTCCTGAGCTAGCGGCCCCGCCTGCCACCTGAAGGGCCATCAGCTGTGAGGCGGGGCTAAGAGCTTGCCACTGGGACACACACACAGTGGGCCCCAGACCCTGCCCTTGCCCAAGAGACAAGGAAACCCCAAGCACCCCTCCCACCTTCCCTCCTGCAGGCGCAGAAGGTCCCAGCCCAGGGCTTAGGGAGCACAGGCAGGCAGGCCTGGGAGGGGGGTGGGGGTGCTGCAAACGACCTTCCGAAATGCACCGATGAAGATGCAATCTGCGGATGTGACTCAGCCGCCTCACGCACGGGCCAAACAGGGCCGCGTGTCCGCCATGGTCCTCTGTGCCTGGCAGCCGCGTCCCAGGGTGCCCTGGGCAGGGAGGCGGCGGGGGGCGGCACGCGGGCAGGCAGCAGGTGGCTTTCAGGAGGGCAGAGGCGAGGAGGGCCTTCCTGGTACCCATCGCGTTAACGTGTACCTAGTGCTTATCGCGGGCCAAGGCCTTCCTCGATCAGAATTCAGCATTTAATCCCTGCGGCCACTCAGCGAGGCGAGTGGCATTCTCACTCCCACTTTACAGATGGGAGACAAGGCTCAGAGGGGTTCTGGATGCTGCCCAAGGTCACACGGCCAGAAGGGGCAGAGACTAAGTTAGTGCAGTCCGGGGGTGATGGGTGGCAGGATCTGCCCGGGTCCCCCCTGACAAGTGGCCCTTTGGAAAGGGAGCCGGCCTGGCCCTGCCCTTGAGGGGCCACCGGAGCTCAGTGCACAGGCATGGCGAGTGTCTGGCCCCGTCCACCACCTCGTAGGAAACGGAAAGACAGAGTGGCCTGCCTGGGGCCCCGCACGGAAGAGAGCAGCCTGTTTCTAAAGACTGGGCATGACCAGAGGACCCTGGGGACAAGGGTCTCCCCAAATTCACCTTCCCCTCCCTCACTGCAACCTGGACGTAAAGTCGGGGTCCCTGGGACCCTCAGAAGTTCCCAGGGGCCCCTATGAAACCCCGGCTAAGATTTAGATGTCACGAAAAGATGTATTTTTCTAGGTGAAGGTCCTGGGCTCTCCAAGGAGTTTCCCTAAAAAACAAGAAACACCCCGCGAGCTGCATTTTGTTTTGAGGGCCCTGGAACTGCCAAAATTATCTGACATGTCTGGGGCACGAGACCTTTGTTCCCTGAATGCTGGGGTGAGGGGATGAGCAGAACCCCACCTTCTGCACCCTCCCAAGACATACTGTGGGACACGTGTGGGCCCAGCAGGGCAGGGGGGTACCTGAGAGGGCTCTCGGGAGCAGAGGAAGGTATGCAGGCAGCAGCGAGCGCGGAGGGCTGCCTCCTCCAAACTTTCCCACCCAACAGGAAGAGAAAGAAAATAGCCAGACCCTGAAGGCCTTGAAAAAGAGTAAGATCTTTCACAAATGATGGGCTGACTGCAGAGGGACCTTTGGGCGTCCCAGCCATGGTGAAGTCACTGTCACTTCCTCAGCTGCTTGTTTGGTAAAGGGGCATCTTAGGGCCCACCCGGCAGGGCTGGTGGTCAGAATGCAGTGAGAGCTCCTGTGCAAAATGCCTAGCACGCCGCCATGGGTACGCCAGTTGTGGTGCCACCACCCAAAGTCATGACCTGTCCTTAGGAGCTGGACCAGAAGGTGTCCCCTGCCCATCAGTCTCCAAGGCAGAGCCTCCTTGAGCCAAAACGTCCACCCTGCTGCTCCCAGGAACCATAGCCAGCGCAGCACATGGCAGAACCTTCCAGGATGTGTGGGTGAGTTGCGGGTTGTATGTCCCTGTGGAGGGTGGGGAAGGACCCCAAGACACTCCCCCAACCAGCACTCCTGGGGCCCTAGCCCTGCAGGGCAGACAGGATTCATTCACCCTCCAGCCGCATGGGCTGCCCAAGAGTGGGTGCAGGAAGTCCCGGGCTGACTGCTCCATCGCCTAAGCATTCCCTCCATCACCACCCATCAGGAACCTGGCAGCAGCCAGCAGGGTGCAATTAGCCTGCCCTAGCCTGCTCTCCCCACCGCGGCTTCCACCGGTGCCCTCCACTCTGATCCATCTCCATCAGCATCTCCGGCTCATCCCCAGCCTCCAGCATTCACATTCGCGGCCGCACCCTCCAGCACAGCCGGAGCAGTGCCCTGTGCTGGGTACGGCATCTCCGTCCGGGGAGACCTGGCGAACCCGGCTTTCCGACCCCAGCCGCGCTGCCCCTAAATGCTGGATACAGGGGCCAGGGATGAGGGTCTCCTTCCTCCCTCTCAAGTCAGTCCTGGGCCACTGGCTCCTCCCCGGAGCTCCGCCGCGGTATCTATGGAGTTTGGAGACTCACCGCTCTGCCCCCTGCCAGAGTGAACCCAGTACCTTCCCCCTCCAGGATCAGCGTCCATGGATCTTTGCCCACTCAGGCAGTGCATATATACACATTCCCCCAATCTCCGTGTCCCTGGCGTTGCGAACCCCACGGAAACCCTCCCTCCTGGCCCCTGCCCCAAGCCGCATCTCACTCCGGGACTTGCCTTCCTCCCTGGGTGCCCCTGTCCGTCATACTCCGTACCTGCGAGACTCGGCTCGGACGGGAGGACGAGGCTGCAGGGAAGAGGGTCCCGCGTGGCCTCAGGCTCCCAGGCTGGGGCCGCGGCCGGGGTCGCGGGCGAGGCGGACAGCAGCGGGCGGGCACGGGGCCCCGGGGCGGTGGGGCCGGGGGCGGCGGCAGCCGGCGCATCCCCCGCCGCCCTGTCCGCGGGCCCGGCAGGGGGGCGAGCGCCCGCCCGGGCTGGGAGAGGAGGGGGCGGTGCGACGCCGGCGGCGCAGCCGATTGGCCAAGCCCGGGTTGGCACCGCCCCCGGCGACCCCGCAAGCCCCGCCTCCATTTAAAGATCCCTCATGCCCGGTGCCCCCTTCGCCCCCCACCTCCCTACCCCCAGCGAAAGCCTGGTCCTCAAACTCGCCCTCTTGCCCCGCGCAAGGGAGGGGACTTTAGCGAAGCAACGACCTTTAGGAATTCCTAACCACATCTTGTCCAAAATCAGGTCCCCAAACTCCAGCCATCTCTCGCCCTCTGCGCACCTGGGGGCTGATAACATCACGCACTTGCTGAGGGGACAACTTTGGAAAGTGACTGAACTCATTCCTTCATGAAATGACCGTCAAGAACTGTCTGCTCCGTGTGAGGGAGTCTTGGGGAGGGGGAGCACGGATGCTGGCAAGTGCTCAGAGGCTGGAAGTGGGGGCTTCCGCAGTGGTGGGTGGGTGCTGGGGTAAAGGCCAAGAACGCACTCAGGGTCAGCCTCCTCTCCCAGGTCCTTTCTTCCCACACCTGTGCTTGGGGGGGGATGACAGCAAGGCCCCCCCCCATTTGGGGGGAAGTGTCCCCTGAACGGTGCTCCTTCAATGTTAATGGCAGCTCAGAGGAGCCTTGGGGACTGGAAGGTGGGGAAAATTTATCTCCTTTCTCAGCCTGGCCTCATCCCTACATTGTTATCCTGTCACTAAGGCGACTGAGTCTGGCTCTGTCCTTCCCAGCCTGGGGTCTCCTGGGGGCAGCAGCTCCCACATGTCTCTCCCAACACCTCCACCCCCAACACACACACACACACACACACACACACACACACACACACACACACACACAGTCATCTGTTTTTTTTTCCTGGCCCTGAGCTTTGGACCAGGTCAGGAATATCTGATTGCTCATCACTGCCTGAGGGCAGCTGACATGTTTTGTTTCTTCTGCAAATAGCTGGGCAGAATGAATGAATGAAGAGTGTTCACCCCTTTGGGCAGGGGGTGGTCCCAACAGACCGGGGCTGGTGGCAAAGCAGAGTAGAGCCAGGTGATAGCTGAGGGGTCCTGTTTTCTCCTCTCAAGACCTGTTCTTTATCATAGCCTGTTGGGATACCCTGAGGAAGGCCTGGCCGTGGGGAGCCTGCAAGTCTGTGATAGTTGGGAAGTGGAGGCCTGGGGACCACCCATGCTCTGCCGTGTCCACAGGGGCTCTGGGGACCCTAAAAAGATGCATTCTCAACCAGACCCCATCTCTCCCACATCCCCCCATCCACTCACCAGCCTCCCACCCCGGGCCTCCCCAGTCTCCTCTCAGCTGTTCTCACCTCCAGGCCTTTGCAAATGCTGTTCCCTTGCCTGAGCCACTGGGGGCTCTTTGTAAAGCACAGAAGGGGTGGAGCCACCCACACCTCCCTGGGGATCTGGCATACAGCCTTACGCTGCATTCAGTGCCCTGGCCCCTGACAGCCTGAGCCTGCCCCCAGATAGGTCCCTGCCCCGCAAGAAGCCTTCTCACCACGCCTACAGACTGACCTTGGCCTGCACAGATTGTTCTGGGTCCCCGCAGCATCTGATGCTTTCTGATTTCAAGTCCAACATGGAAATGTCCAGAAATTCACAATACAATCGGCCACGGCCATAGAGCCCTCTCCAGCTCTCCCACCCTAGCCAGGCCCTCTGGGCTCTGCATCCACCCTCTCTCTGGAAAGTTCTCTCTTTCCCCTTTGGGCTCACCTGCACTGAGGGGTCGGAAACCTCCTTCAAAGTGCCGTTTTAGGATAGTTAATCTGCTGACTGATCGATCACCTGCCCAAGTTGGCCCTGCTTTCTGCTTGAACCTTATCCCTTCTGAGACAAGGCTGGCAGCGGTGAGCAGGGGTCGGGGTGGATGCAGGTGGGGCCTGGGCGAGGCATACCTTGGTCTCCATTCCAGCCAGAACCTCTCATCAGCCCACGGATGGCTGGAAGGGACCCGAGAAGCATGCAGATGAACTTCAACTGGGATATTCTCGGGACTCACATCCCAGCAAAAGGACTACAGAGGTGACATGGGTGGTGGAGCCTAGATACGAAGCCCTTCCTCCAGGGGCCTGAGGTCTGGGCCACAAGTTCACCATGGGTCTGGGGCAGGAGAGCTGGGAGAAGCTCACAGGAAGTAAAGGACCAAGAGGCAGTGACCTGCGCTGGTCACCTCCCCCCTCCCCTCCAAGCCGTGCATCCACAGAAATCAGCCCCATCTAATCAATAACAGCGTGGAGGGAGTTGGAATCCTAAGTACCCTCTGAGTGTGGGGATGGCCTTCACTCATTCATCCATTCATTTTCTTTCCTTCCTTTTTCTTTCCTTTTCTTTTTCTTTTTCGGCCACCCCGCAGCAGATGGAGTTCCCGGGCCAGGGATCAGATCCAAGCCACAGTTGCAACCTACGCTGCAGCTGCGGCGATGCTGGATCCTTAATCCGTTGGGCCGGGAAGGAGATAGAACCTGAGTCCCAGGGCTCCAGAGACGCCGCTGATCCCCCTGAGCCACAGCAGGAACTCCCACCCATTCATTTTCTTTCATTCATTCACATTCCGTAGGCCATTTCCTGGCATGAGTCCTGAGGGCAACCCAGCTGAAGTTCAAGCTCCTTCTCTAAGCTTGGTGCTGAGGATGCAGAGTCTGAGGCAGAGACAAACCTGCCCTTGTTAGAGCCAAACTTCTGGACGAGGGGAACAGCCCTCTCACATAAAGGACTAGTAAGGGTTCCACACAAAAGCAATGGAAAAAGATCTGATGATGTCTAGAAAAATAGGAATGGGAGTTCCCGTTGTGGCTCGGTGGAAACGAATTTGACTGGGAACCATGAG